>PVIJ01000453.1:0-251496 GCA_004024925.1 Scalopus aquaticus | reverse complement strand
AAGAAAGAAGGAAGAAAGCAGGATGGAGAGCCAGAAGAGGCACAAGGAGCAGAGAGACATGTAAAGAAGCTGCACTGGCCTGGACCGATTGAGACAGATGTGTGTGAGAGACCCGTGGGGAGCTTAACAATGTCAACGTTGATCTGGATTTTGATTTTGTTCTTTTCCTCACAGACTTGTCTGACTGTTTCTGAACCTTTTCTCTGGGTCCCTGCCGAAAGGTGTTTTAGACTCATGGCAGGCTTTCGGGCCTTGCGTTGGGCCAATCTCATTTGGGTGGACTTTTGCCCATGAGGTATTGGGTAACTTTGGGTGTTTAGTTTAGAAACTATATTCTTTGTCTTTTCTGTATTATTACACTAATTGTATTAAATTTTCTTTTCCAATTAAGGTCTTAAATGTTTTGTCCTGATGTGATGGATGGCAGAACCTATTCAAAGGGGCAGGTTTGGGGGTTCTGGAGGTGTCCCTCTCTGCCCCGTAACAAAGGGACTTCCACCTCATGAAGTGCAGCACCTTTTCAAGGGCAGTCTCACATTTATTGGGGATCAGGTTCAGGGAAGGTGGGCAAGTATGTAGAGGAATGTGTGTGGTGGGGATGTGGATTGGGGATGCATAATTGTCTGGCACAAGCTGGGGGGGAGTGAATAGGAGCTATTGCCTGGGGAGGCTCCATTGTCTCCTATGATGAAAACATCCTATCTTTAGTTCCTGTTCTCACTTAACTTTCTGTTAAGGTGGTCTAGCTGGTTATGCTGATCTGGCTATCAGTCTGCCGCTATTTTCAGCAGATACTGGTTCCCCAGTATGTTCTTCATACCAGGACTTTTGCTGTGAAGAGAGGCCCCCTGCCTGACCCTATATTTTAGCTTGACCAGCAGCAACTCTGGGCACCAAGACAATATCCCTTAGAACAAGCAGGGCTGCGGATCCCACATTCATTGACATTCAAACAGAAATTCTTGTGCTTCACATATTCAAGCTTCTAGTCCCTCATTGAATTCCTGTCAATCACAGATCTTTTTACCATCACTAGATTGTGCCTCTTTTAAGAAGCAATATAATAACAATCTGCTATATGTAGTTTTTTAGACATTATTTTCTTCTAAGGACTACGCAGTCCATATATATGCTTGTGACTTGATCATTTCTTTTCAGCTCCAAAATCAACCCATCATATAAATGGGAACTCTTTATGGAGCAGCTCCCTGGTGCTGGGCATGGTGGTGGCTATGGAACACCAAACTGAATGGAATAGCCTCAGCAGGCCTCACAGAGCTCACCCTGAAGAAGACACATGAGGGTGGGGAGCCAGGGAACTTACTTCTCACATCAACACCGGAGCAGGGATGCCAGAGAGCCACTGCTGCTTAGGGGTCTGTGGGAGCACAGAGGTGGTCGGGATCGTAGAGCGTGGTGAGCAGAGATAACGTGAGCACTGAGTGGACAAGGGCCTGGTCATATGTTCAGGTGATGATGGAGAGCAGTCCACAATCTAAACAGAGAAGAGAGATAAGTAACATGACTCAGGAGAGGTGGACACAGGAACGATGGGGCTGGAATTCAGAACACGGAGACTGGGCAAGACAACTGCCCAGGTATCTGAGAAGATGCACTTTGTTTTGTCAGGCGAAGCAGTGGCTCTCTGTGCATCTTGATCCCCTGGGGCAACTGGAAAGAAAGACCCAGAGTCCCTGAGTCAGAGCTAAGAGGGAAGAGTGAGAAGATGGACAGAGAGTGACTAGATGCCCTTTAGGAAGAATGGGATGGGAAGTGTCTGGATGATTCCAAAATCTAGATGCTCTTTTTCATATCTGAGGAGTATATCTGAGGAGATATATTGTCCTGAGGGGTCGTAGGAAACAGTGATTATGGGACAGAGAAAAATAATGGCACTTTGTGAAATAGGCCCCAACCCGTCCTCTGTGGTTTACTACAGACAGCTTCTACATGACATCAGTTAATTCTGAAGGGGGACGATAATTAACTCAACAAATTACATATGCCTACACTCAAGGGTTGGATGAACAGATGACTTGCAGGAAAAAAGCAGTGTTTTGTTTTCATATTAAACAGATTGGTTGAAAGTGCTGGGGAGCAGAAATCCAGAGCGTGGGATGAGGGCAAGAACAGGAAGATGAGGTTTGTTCAGCAGGTCTGGTCTCTGTGAATCTCCTCCTGGAGAAGAGTCCCTGGGGAATGGAAGCACAGCAAAATCAGGCTCACTTTCCTCTGAAACCCTTAATGTGGGAGGGTGTGAGACCTGAGACCCAGAGGAGAGAGGTGAGGGCCTAAGTATCTTGCAGTATCCTGCAGTCTCGGCCCCAGTGGCCCCCGTCCCCAAGTCTAACCCCTGTGTGGACTTCACACTGAAGGTCAGGTACTTGTGGGTGGGCAGCAGCCCTGGGCTGGGGTTCCTCCCTGTCCATGTCCTCACCCAGCACAAACCAGCTCCTGACTCAACCTGGGGGTGAGGGGCTCTGCTCTGAGCCCAGGGCAGCAGCATCCATGCTGTGGTGATGCGCCACCTGCTGGTGATTCTAGGCTCTGACCAAGAAGCTCCAAGAGGCTGAGGCTGATTTCAAAAATGGAAAAAAAGCCAAATCAATTGGTTCTGCATATTAAAACTTTGATCATGATACAAAGTTTCTACAACATCGTGAGATTTCTGTTTTTTGTTTCCTAAGAGTTCGGAAACACTGAATAGAAATTTGGGAGGACAGATATTGTAATCTGGAAGCTCCTGTAAGTACAATTACTGTGTATTGAGGTAATCTTAAACTCGAGAGTCAAGGTCCCGGATCCTGAGGCTGAGGTTTCTATCCCACTTCCCCATCTGTGTGTGTCACTGTGAGAAGCACCGCTGTGCCTGATCTGACAGTAATAGTCGGCCTCGTCCTCAGGCTGCGGCCCCGAGATGAGCAGGAGACCCGCATTGGCAGAGGCGTCTTTGGCTCCAGAGAAGCGGCTGGGGACCCCGGGGCCCTGGTACTTATCTGAGTCTGAGCTGTATCTCAGGAGAAACTGCAGAGGGCTCCCTGGCTTCCGCTGGTACCAGTGTATGTTGTAACCACCAACACTGAAACCACTGCTCAGGGTGCAGGTGAGTCTGGCTGTTGCCCCAGGAGAAGCAGAGAGGGCGGGCGGCTGAGTCAGCACAGGCTGCGAGAGGGAACCTGTGAAAACACACATTCATGAGTGATGGGGCAGTGTCCAGGGTAAAGGATCTCAGGCTCTGGTTCAGAGATACTGATATGTCCCCCAGGCCCGTCCCCACCTGTGCAGAGAGAGAGGAGCGCGAGGAGCAGAGGCGTCCAGGCCATGGTGCTCTCAGCCCCTGAGCCCACAGGGGCTGGGCTGCCCCAGGCCTCCTTTTCTCCCCACCCTCTGCCACAGGAGGTGCCTTGCATGCAAATGGGGCTCCACCCAGGGACACCCAGCCCCTCCCTGAGCCTTGGTGCTGAAGCTCAGCTCACACCCCACACTGAGGGGGAAGGGGGTTTGCTTCACCCCTTGGGAGAGTCTTGGGAGGAAGCACCTGCTGCCACCACAAACTGGTCCCTGCTCAGTACTATGCCAGCCCAAGAGGACACAGCTGCTGAGTCCTCAGCCCACAGGCCCAGGCTCCTCTGGGTGAATGATCCTTCAGCCTCTGTGTAGGGCCCACAGGATGGTCCTGCAGCACCCCCTGCTGGTCCAGGGCACACAGTCACCAGGGCCCAAAGCCCAGGGAGTACAGCCGGTGTTGAGCCACCAGGTCACTGTCTCTAGTCACACACCCAGGCCTGACCCCAGCTGCTGTGGTTCCACAACACTGTACTGGTTACTGTAGGTTCTCTTCCCAGAAGAAGTCCTAGTCCATGAAGGTGCAAACATGCATATAGAACAAATTTTGAGTGCATTGTAAAAAAATGAAATGACCCAGATGTGCATCAAATCAGGTGCCAAAGATGGTTGAACTGGTTGTGTAAGAAGGTGGTCCTCAGGAAAGGGGAGTGTCCCAGGTTCCCTGCCCCACCCAAAGGATGGTGGAGCTGAGCAGGAGAGATAAGAAGCTGGAGAAGAAGAGAGAGAGGAAGGAAGGAAGCGGGATGGAGAGGCAGAAGAGGCCCAAGGAGCAGAGAGACATGTAAAGAAGCTGCACTGCCCTGGACTGATTGAAACAGATGCAGGTGAGAGACCCGTGGGGAGCTTAACAATGGCAATGCTGATCTGGATTTTGATTTTGTTCTTTTCCTCACAGATTTGTCTGTTTCTGACTCCTTTCTATGGGTCCCTGCCCAAAGGTGTTTTAGACTCATGGTAGGCTTTTGGGCCTTGCTTTGGGCCAATCTCATTTGGGTGGACTTTTGCTCACGAGGTGATGAGTAACTTTGGGTGCTTAGTTTAGAAACCATATTCTTTGTCTTTTCTGTATCATTACACTAATTGTATTAAAGTTTCTTTTTCACTTAAGGTTTTATATGTTTTGTCCTTATGCGGCAGATGGCTGAACCTATTTGGAGCGGGCAGGTTTGGGGATTCTGGGGTGCCCCTCTCCTGCCCTGTAACAGTTGGAAGGAATTTAGAGGATCTCACGTAAGTGGCACAGAATGGAAACTACGAGGAGCAAACGAATGGAACATTCAAAAGAAAACAATTCAGCAAATATTTCTAAATATTTAATTTTTGGTACAGATTAAATTTAGTGTTTGTTTTCAATAAAGGTTTTGGAAATCCTAACGCTTACCGTGAATACTGTAATTTAATTCTCTAATGTGTTGATTGATCTTTTAAGTTTGTAGTGTCTGTGTACCTGTGTCATATATTTCTGTCAGAATTTTTATTCATATTCACATATTTTGTTTGTATTTAAAATTTTTCTAACCTATATTTCTTTACTCATGATTTTAATTTAATAGTGAGTACATTTTAATGTTGTGGGGAATGTCTGAGCAGCTGAATTCAGAAATGAATGCTTCTGCACCACACCAGTTTTCAACTCTGCTTTAACCTTGTATATGTCCCCAAACTTCTAGGCTCAGGGGTTTCGAGAAATTACTTGTGATCTCACATTCTCTCCTCAGTCACCCAGAGGACCCTCCCCCTTCAACCCAGGCAGGTCAGCAGCTGCTCACACCCTCAGGACCCTCACTGCCCTGGGCATAAGCCCCACCCTTGCCTCCCCTCAGGAGCCTGCATGGTCTGCCCTGTCCCCTCACACACCTCACACCCTCCTTGTTCTCAGACCTCCAGCTTAATTCACACTTGTGTGGCTTCACAACCCTGACCCCTGTCCCTTCTGTGATCCCCAACCTGATGCCACCTCTGTGTGGGGGAGAAAAGGGCTTGCACTTGGGATCACGGTGAAGACACAAGGGTGTCAGATCTGAGGGACACAATTCTTCACAGCAGGACGCTCCCATCATCACCCAGGATTGGAGAATTAAATGTGGACCACACAGGCAAGTTTGCATGAGGAACCAGAATGGGTGCCTCTGGGAACCATGGGTGTGGTGGAAGCTCTTACAGAACTGGTGGGGACCATGGACATGGTAGCAAAGGGAATGATGTTCAACATGGAGGATATGGACACCGATATGGAAGGTGCAGAGACTGCGGTGGTCAACACTGGGGGGGGGGGCTATAACTGCTAATAGGTGGGAACTACAGAGACAATTATGACAACGGAGGTGAGGCATGCACATCTAATGGAGACACATGAGGGATAAAACTTTTATCCTGGGTCATTCTTCCAAATGGCTGTATTTCAAAGATTTTTGGAGCTGCGCTAAAGTATCTCTTTTGGTACATCAACCTCTATTTTGAACTGAGCTCCCAAGGTAGCTTGTTAGAGATCTTTTAGAAAGTACCTCTTTATTTTAAATATTTTTTCCCATTTCAAGACAAATGCTGGGGCATTGTAGGTTCTGGGTATTTTTCCATTTACTAGTTTTTTAGTTTTGGCACTTATGATGATTGATTTTGATGTTAAAAAAGGTCAGAACGATTTTTTTTAATAATGTGCATCTATGGACATCTTAAAAACCTGTACACAATGTTTATCAAGATTAGGAAGCAATTTCCAAATATAACTACAAGAAATCTCCATCAAGAACAATGATTAGAGATACACACACACACACACACACACACACACACACACACACATTCAGGATAAATACCCTGATTATGCAGAAGTCTCTTAAAATTATTTGTGAATGTCACTTTTTTTAATACTGGAAGAAAAATGTCCTCTTATGTCTCATGCAGCTTTTAGGATATCCTTCAAGGAGCTAATGAAAAGATGAAACCTGAAAAATAAAATGAAGTAAAATTACTTGATCAGTTGGTGAATTTTGAGCTGTTTATATGTGTGACAACTGATTATGTTACAGGCTCTTAGTTCAGTGAAAGGAGGGCAGACGTTCAAGCAACAACTTTTCACGTGGCAGTTTGTTGAAGGATGTGTCTGCTGCCTCTGAATTTGAGAGATGACACATTGTGCCTTAGGCAGCTGAATGGCACAGACAGGACTTGAAGCCAATTGGCCTAATGGATCACATCATGTTTTAGCCCAGTGGATCCCAAATAGGGTGATTTCTCTCTCTCTCTCTCTCTCTCTCTCTCTCTCTCTCTCTCTCTCTCTCTCTCTCTCTCTCTCTCTCTCTTCCTCTCTCTCTCTCTCTCTCTCTCTCTCACACACACCCACACACACACACACACACACACACACGCACACACATCCCAGGATATATTTGGAACTTCTGGAGGTGTTTTTGTGGAGATGGGGTGCCACCGGCCTGTGCTGTGTGGAGCCACATTACACTTTTCAAGGTCCTCCCTGTACAGAGCAGCACCCCCACTGCCAGTAGTCCTGAGACTTTGTTCCGAAATAGACCACTTCCATGAAGTAGTTGCAAAAAGGAAAAGAAAATCACCCATCAAAATGGGGGGAGGGGATAATTTAAAATAAAAATCAGGGACTTATGAATATATAATCTCAACACAAACATTGTAGTTGAGGGCCATGGGAGCTTGGATTATTGTGTGCCTCAACTACTCTGTGTCTCTGCCTTGATTATTCTTTGCGTTGACTATTCTGTGCCTCTCTAAACAGGGAAAGTTGATAAGGAATCTCTCAGGGCAAAAGCCCTGGTGTGAGGATCTATACATGCTGAAAACAGCATGTTCAGAAACAGCAATAGATGTAGTGGTTAGAGTAGCAAAACACTGAGACTTTCCTTGACTTTCTCCCTATTTCCCAACTTTGGCTGAGCCAAGCTGGTCCATCCCCCAAACACTTGTGTATTCCCCATTCGTCTGCTTGCTTCTTTGATCTTTTTTATTTTATGTCTGATTCTAAATAAAAATGAGACAGTCCTTGGAGCTGGACTGCACTTTCTTGGTGTAGTTCCCCTAGACTTCTCATTGTTCCATACATGGACTCTGAGTAATCCTTTTTCATCCCACCGCCACACATGGTAACGAGACAGAAGCAGACCCAGGATGGGGAGGTCCTGGGGAGTTTTGGTCTCACTTCTCCGTGGGGCTGGAGCACTGTGAGCTCACTGCTGCTATCCTAAGACTGACAGTAGTAGTCGGCCTCGTCCTCAGGCTGCAGCCCAGAGATGGTCAGGGAGGTGGCATTGGAGGAGCTGTCGTTGGAACCAGAGAACCGATCGGGAACCCCTCAGGGTCTTTGGTCATCATTACAGATCACGGTGCTGGGGGCGCTGCCCGGGCGCTGCTGGTACCAGTGCACAGAGTAGCTTCCGATGTTGCCACTGCTGCGAGTGTAGGAGATGGTGACCGTCTGCCCCACAGACCCCGACACTGAGCGGGGTTGAGTCAGCACAACCTGAGCCCAAGATCCTACAAGGCGGTAGGAACACATAGGTCAGTCAGAAAGGAACACATTCTCAAGGAGGAGGAAAATTAGGAGGAGAAGGTCACATTCTTAGTGAAACCCAGGTTCCCTCCCAGGATCCCCTGCAGGAGCCACCTGTGCAGTGCGTAAGGAAGGTGAGGAGGAGAGGAGCCCAGGCCATGGTGAGATGCCCCCAGCTCTGCTTCCTATGCCCCACAGCCAGAATTGAGCACACCTACCATTCTTATAAATCACACTTATCCGCAAGGTGAGAGGTCTCCATGCAAATCTTCCCCTTTAGGGATGCTGGGCAAGCCCCTCCTTCAGGGCTTAAATTATGCAACAGCTAAGTAGACCAGATTGTAGGACTGAGGAGGGCTTTACTCCAGGAGATGCACCTGCAAGAGGTGGCGAAGGTAGGACCTCCCAGCTCAGAAACTGGAGAGCACGTGAGCCCTCTGGTGGATTCATGCGATATAGCGACCCTGGGCGGAACTGATGGCTAGGGTCCTGTCCCTCCTATTTCTCACTGCTCACAATCCAGCCTTTTCATATAGGTGCTTAAAAATGTGCATGACACCCTCCAGCCCTGACCCGCCCCCCAACGCCAAGCCCCAGCCACTCCACCACCAGATCTCAGGCAGGAAGAGCTTCAGGGTGAGGGCCCCAGTCGCTCCCAATTACGTATGTGTCAACATATGCATATATAGGTATTGTGGGAAATGTCAAAACACCTCTTTCTTTAGAGAGCTCTAATAAGCAAAATAAGACAAAGAATAGAATAATATAATCAACAAACTTGAAACTAATATCCAGTAGACAGTACACACTATATCATATATTAAATAACTGTTAAAAAATTAAACCATGAACGTGAAGGCAAACAAATATCTTTAATGAGTTTATGAGGCATATTGTGTGATCATAATCTAATAAATATGTGTATCAAAAAACTCAACAAGTTCAAAATTAAGAAATATGCCTGTGGCTAACACTTTTATCAGAGAATAAAGAGAAATTACAAAATCTATTTCAAACAAAATGAAAGTGAGACTACTTCATATCAAAAATGATGTGACAATATAAAAACTATGCTCAGGGAAAAAAATAATAACTCTGAGCTTAAATATCTTCATTTCAAAGAAGAAATATAAGAATCTAATATTCATCTTAAGATTTTCAAAAAAAAACAGAAGAAATCAAAAGAAATAAAGGACAAATATTAATATTAATGAAAAAATATGCAAAAATAGTAGAAAGAAAAATAAAGCCAAAAATTGGTTTTGCCAAGACAAATAGAATAGTTACATGACATCACTGATTTCCCAGAAAACATAAATTTTCAAAATTAACTCAAAAAGTAATGGAAGTTTTGAGTAGACCAATTGCCATAAGAGATTGCAAATGACATCAGGATGAAATGGTTTCATAATGTAGTTCACTTTGATTTTTTTTTAAAAAAAGGACATATAGGGGTCTCACTGGTGGAATAGGGGCTAAGTCTCAGCACTATCATGCTATCACCACTGAGGCCTGAGTTCGACCCCCAGCTAGGGAGCTAGCCCACACATGCCATAGCAGACCTCTCCTGTTTCACCGGCTGCTCCCCTCAACAGTGTATTTCAGTAGATCGGCCTCTTCTGCTCCCCACTCTTTCTCTGGTGAATCCTCTCACCCCAGTTCTTTGCATAAATAATTTTTTAAATAAAAAGGATATATTTATATTTATAAAGTATTTCTCTTTATTAAAAAGATGGCAATCTCCCCAATTCATTTTATGAAACCAACAAAAATTTACTATTAATATATGATAAAGACAACATATCTATTTAAATTGTATACTCATTTATTTCACTTAAGACCTGATAAAATGACAAGAATCACTCACATGCTGTTAGTGTAAACTTGAACTGTTAGACCCCTTGAACAGTGTGAATGTAAAACAGCATTTGTGGAAAAAAGAAAGATAAATGATGAAAAGGCAGGAGGGAGAGAGATATGAGAGATAGTTGAGTGACAGAGGGACATAGAGAGGAAGAGGGGGAGAGAATGAGAAATGAAATCACTGTCTGTGCATATGGTGATAGGAGAGAACTTACTTTTCCTTGTTTAACATTGTCCTTTTTGAATGCAGTATCACCTGTGTGTTTTGTCTATAATTCAAAATAATATTAAGTAGCTAAATGCAGCTTCGAGGTGAGGTCCCCAGTGACCCACACCCCTGGTCCTGAGTCCACCCACCCTGGTGCCCAAACTCCAGCCCAGAAGAGCTTTGGGAGAAAACCAGTACCACCTCAGACCTCACAAGACCCCACAAGGCCCCACCACCCAATAAATGCCCACAACAGTGGCAGCGGAGGACCCACACACAATAGAAGCCCCAACTACAGCAGAGCAAACCCAAAAGCAGACAATGGGGGAAAGAAAAATCCAAATGGCCAAGAAAGTCCTCAGGGACCGAGAGAAAACAAATCTTCAGAACCCAACCACAAAGACATAGAAGAGCTCTTCTTGCTATCAAATACTGAATTCAAAATTGCCATAAATAAGAGAATCAAAAAATTGGAAAAATCAATGAAAACACAGAAAAACTGTCCAAAAAGATAGGCAAGGAAACTGAGAAACACAATCAAAGAGCAGATGATAAAACTGAAATTTGAATTAAGAAAATAATGGAACTGCAGGATGTGAAAAGATCAGTGGAGGAAATGAAAAACTCTGGAGAGTTACACCATTTGGTTTAAAATATTTTAAAACTTCCAAGATTCATCTTATGGTCACAGATGTTTTATATTCTCTCCATATGCAAAATATGCTCAGCCCCTCCTCAGACTGCTGTAAAATGTTCACTGCCTCACAGCACTAAGGTCCAGGATCTGGTGAGGTCCTAGAGCAAATGAGGCTTTTCCTTGAGTGTAACTCCTTAAGCAGTTCCTCTCCTCATGAATATGTGCGGATGAAAAGGGTAAGCAGTCTTCCCCCAATGACCACCATATAATCATATACATGGATGGAGAAAACTGTCTCTATGTAGATTTTCCTTTAACACAGGGAGAAATGGAAGCCACAGAACCCTCAATAGTCCTTAAATATTCTAAATATCGGTTGGGTCAAGGTTGCCAGTTCCTTGATTAACACTCAGTGTCCCTTCCTGGGAGTACTCAGAAGCTCTTGTCTCCTCCCTCTGAGTTATCCTTCAATTCCTGAAAAAGTAGCCCTTCCTATCTGTAGTAGCACAGGGACCTGAAATCACCTCTTCATGTTTTACTGTCTCTGTCATTTTTAAACTTTGTAGGTTTCTTGTGAATCCATTTATAACATAGACCCCAATCAATAAAAATTGCACCAAAACACATCCTGGGGGCATCTCAGCTGTATTGTTCTGGCTCAGGATTTCCTAAAGGTACAGGCAAGACATCAGCTGGTTGCAGATGTGAAGACTTAACTGGGTCAGGGCACCCCCTTTCAAGCTCACTTACCTGACCTGTAGCCAGGGAACCCTCCACAACTTAACACCTGGGACTATGGGGTTGCTTGAGTGTCCTCAAAACTGGCAACTGGCACCACCCAGCGTGAGTAAACCCAGAAAGAAAACAGGAGCTGCTGTACCTTTTAGGACCCAAAAGGCTGTTCAAGAAAAGAATTGGGCTCCATCTTGAAGGGAGGAATGTCATAGAACTTTGGACCTTGTGTTTGACTAACAAAGTCATGTTCATCGTTATCACTTACTAGACTTTTAAAGGTCCATTTACTCCCATTTAGACATGACCCTTCAGAGCAGACAAAGGCATCACTGCTCTCCTTCCCAGAGACCTTGTCACATCAGTACCTAGTTGCACAAACATCTGGAGAGACGCAAATGCAAGAGCTCTCCACACAACCATCAAATTCTTTAAATTTATTTTCTTACTCATTTTATATCTGGAAGTTTGTACTCTCGCCCATTTTGCTCAATCCCTGCCCCTTTGTGGTCAGTTATTTTTAAGATCATTCACACATTTCTTCTGTAGTTTTTATGAAGTAAAATGATTCCTTAAAGTCTGATTGTATCTACCTTGTACCGGTATAGTTCATGGAGGTAATGGGAAGTCAGAATCACCATAGCCTTTAAGACAATTTTTCTTGCCTTGTCTCCGAATGAGAAAGTTATGTGCATATCATGCAACTGTACTTTACAATACAGTGGTTCCAGGTGTAGCCTTTGACAGAAATGTCTACAATAAACCACCTACAAATCAGAAGAAAGTTCTATATAAAATTTCATGGAGAAATACTGTCTTCACACATTACAGAAAGTTAGTATGTCCCAAGGCAAAAACTGAATGAAGTGGTTAAATTTTTAGACGCCAGCCAGCGCCAGAATCTGCAATCACAACGCACTGGAGACACCCCCCCCCCCCACTCCTTACCTGAAGATGCCCCTCTGAGCTCTTAGCAACGTGCTCTGAAGCCACATGGTCACAGGGGGATCCAGGGCCAGAAGTTCATCAGTAGTCTCTTTGCCATGCAACTAAGAACCACCACAATCAGGTAAAGAATTAAAGAATTCACTAGGGGGCCTCCCCAGTGGCGCAGCAGGTTAAAGAGCAGCTCTGTGGAGCTGCCTGCAGCAGCGACTCAAGTTTGACAACCAGCCGGGGAGAGTCCCACATGGCGCAGCAGACCCCTCCTGCCTCGCCCGCTGCTCCCATCAGCAGTGTATTCCCATCGATCTGCCTGTTCCGCTCCCCACTCTGTCTCTGGTGAATCCTCTCACCACCCCACGCTTCTGGCCTGCACCCCAGCTTGTATGCATAAAATAAATAAAATCTTTAAAAAAAATAATTCACTAGGGGTCTACCTAGTGGCCTAGGGGTTAAGTCTCAGCACTGTCACCTCTACAGCCTAAGTTGGATCCCCCGTCAGGGAGCAAATGCACATGGCGCCGCAGACCTCTCCTGACTCACCTGCTCCTCCCCTCAGCAGTGTATTTCAGTAGATCTGCCTGTTTGGCTCCCTATTCTGTCTCTGGCAAATCTTCTCACCCCCTGCACTTCTGGCATACACCCCAGATCTTCCAATTAAAAAAAAAAAGAATTCACTACAAAAATTTAGAAGTGGAAAATTATTAACATTTATTTGAAGGGATACAGTATGGACCTTAAAGGAAAATACAGTCTAAAATATAATCTAAACCTGCATGTGAAAGGACTGAAATTAAAATTTCCAAATAACACAAAAACAAGTGGGGGGGGGAGAAAGAGAGAGAGAGTTACTGAACATGTAGTGGGTACTCAATAAATCTTTGAGTGGGGGGCCTCCCCGGTGGCGCAGCGGTTAAGCGCTGCGCTGTGGAGCTGTCGGCAGCGGCGACGCGAGTTCGATGCCCGGCCGGGGAGAGTCCCACATGGTGCGGCAGACCTCTCCTGCCTCGCCCGCTGCTCCCCTCAGCAGTGTATTTCTGATCTGCCTGTTCTGCTCCCTGCTCTGTCTCTCGTGGGCCCTCTCACCGCCCCACACCTCTGGCCTGTACCCCAGCTTGTATGTATAAAAATAAAAAATAAATCTTTAAAAAAAAAAAAATCTTTGAGTGGGTGATTAAATTGTACCTGGTAAGAAGTATTTTAAAACTGCATTTGTTCAACCGAAAAATATCCTATTTACTTTTGTAGGACAGAAAATGATAACCATCATAATAAGAGGACAATGTGTCAAGAGGATGTAGGCACATTTAGAGGCCTGTGTTAGTCATGCCTTTTATTAGATCTCTATTTAAGGTTATGCTGTCCCACTCCCTTTATTCTATTTATCCATAAATGAAGATAATACCGGTCTACCCACAAAGATTTTTGAGAAGTTCAATGGTATAACACATAGGGCTCCAATTCTCGGAGCTCCTTAACCTGTGACTATAAGGCCAGGTTGATTAATGCCAGAAAGACATAGCTTAAGACCTCAATGGCTTGACTGCCAAAGGAATAATTCCACTTTCCCCTCCCAACAAAGCATGTTCCTACAATTTTCTAAACATCTCCTAGCGTGCACATTGATAACCACTAAGGAAACAGGGCACACGCACGCACCAATTTAAAGTCTCATGTAAACACGGAGGTCTTGATAAAGAGCTGGCTAAGGCTCCTGAGCACACTCTCTGCCTCCTCTTTCACATTTCAATCTTGCATCTTCATGCACAGATATGTTCAGGTAAACCATATTTCACAAAGAACTCCAAAGAAATTTTCAAAAATACTTATTTCCTTGCAAGTGTCTTAAGTGCATTGCACAGTCTTCTTACCTGTAAAATGAAATGAGCTCCATCGTCTGTACAAGATCTTCTGTGTGATGATTTTATAGTTCTGTGAAACTGCATTTATCTTCAGATGGACCTAAATAGAGGGCCCTCTGGGAAATCCAGATACAGATCTGTATCCCATTTTTCTCTTAACTTCTTTCATAAAAATGTGCAGAGTAATGATGAGTTACTGATGGAAATTTTACCTGACTTGATGAAGCAGCCACCACATCTGTAAAGAAAATGGAGCTGGTCCTCAAAGCACATGGAAGTCGCTTCACCCCACTTAGGATCTCAAAGCTAAACACAGCAAGTGAGCTTCCTCCCCTCACCGCAGCCTCTATGGAGAAAGATTCTGGCCTCGGGAAAAAGGGAGAATAGAGAGCAGACAAAAGATACCACAGGAGTGAAGAGGCTGAAATGAGGTGGAGAGTTAAATCTCTACTATCCCTTTTTCAAGTTGGGATATAGGATGAAGAGAAGGAAATGATGCTGTAAGGTTTTTGAGGGGCTGGGAGAGGGAGGCATGGCCCCGAGAAGAAGAGTGTAAAGGTAATTATAGTAGACCAGAAAGGAACAACTCTGCTTGAGAGCTTTACAGATTTGCTAGGACCCTGTTCTTTTTATTTCTCTGCCTGTGGGAACAACATTTTGGGCAGGGAGGTTAAGAAACATCCTCTGATGGGAGACCTCATGTTTCTGAGGAACTAAGAGAAGGGTGGGCAGGTCTGGGGGCACAGAGCAGGCCTGGTTTTCCAGAGTTGGCTCCAGAATCAGCCCTGAGAGACTAAGGTGTTGGTGGTGGAGATTTACCCAGGTAAATTTTTAACATCCATATTTTAACCCTTAGAAAAACATTCATTTGGAAACTAAATGTTGAAAATAGTTTGTCAACAAAGTGCTCTTGTTAAGTCGAGATCAATGGTTGGCAAACTAGGGCTTATGGACCAAACCAGACTATTATTTGTTTTTGCACAATCTGCAAAAATATTTTTTAATGGCTAAAAAACATCAAAAGAATAATATTTCGTGACACATAAATATATGAAATTCACATTTGAGTGCCTGCAAATTAAGCATTATCAAGTTGAGGCAGGCTTCTTCATTTACATAGTGTCTGTGTAGTCACTCTAGATAGTCACATTACAGTGGGAGAGATGAGTGATTATGACAGAATCCGTATGGCTTCCAAAGCCAAAAGAATTTACTCATCAATCTCTGCGGAAATGTGTTTCACTTCCTGGTCCATAAAATTTCATTAACATCTGAAGTCTGTATTTCTCCATATAAACCTCATTTCATCTGAAAAATATCATAGTTTTATCTCTTGTTTAAATCCAGGCTAAATCCAGGCTATAACCCCCTTCTCCATAGTGTCTTACTAACCTTTTTAATCCAAGAAATTGTGTGCTTTAATAAGCTATTATTTATTATACATAATCCTTTGCTATAAAAAGAGTGATCATACCCAAGAATTAGAGGGAATATATGACTTTTTTCTTTACATGAGGATGCAACATTGAGGCAGATAAGCAAATATTTCGTATGTACTTGCTTGATTGGAAATAAATGTTTTAGGGGAGGGATAAGGTAATTACAGTCTGACCACATGATGAAAAATTATGTAATCATTAAAAGATGCTGACATAGTTTGCTGTGAGTATACACGTTAATATAACCTCTTAGAGGGCAATTACCTAAATAAATTTATCTCAGAGATGTTTATCATAAGGCTGTTTATAATACCATAAAGCTGAGAGCAACTTGAATATTTATTAATAGGAATCTGGTTAGATAAACTATGATACCTCCAAATAATGAGCTATGTGCTTATATGGAAAGATCTCTAAGATACATTATTCTTTTTTTAGTCTTAGGACTTAAAGGACTTTTTTTAAGTCTTAGGAAAATATGTCATTTTATAGGATTAGGAAAATATATGTGTACTTATAGAAAATATATATGCTTATAATGCATATGTGTGCATATAAAAACATCTGTGTTTTAGATTAAAAACACCCAAATTAAAGTTTTGGAAGAAAACACACAAACAAGTGTTAGCAGTGATTACTTGATGTGAGGGAGACTTGATGCTTTTATGTGTGGGTAAAGAGGCTTTAATTTTATATTTTGTTTCCTTGTACCTTATGGTACTATTTTGATTTTTTTTTACCATATTCATGTTTTATAATTAGTATAAAATTTCAATTTTTAAAAAATTTCCAATTTTTACAAAGAAAATATAAAACTTCTTTTTCCAATAACCAAGTAGGTTATTGGGACCAACTTTGCAATGAAAAGTACTTGATTGAGAAATTTTAATATCAGTAAATACACCGATGAACTGATAAGCTAGTGATGAATTAACAGGCAGGTCAAACTTTAAAGCAACAATATAGAATGACTGCAAGTCTGTTAAAGTTAGAAAAATTCCTACTAATGTTACCCTTTCCTCAACATAATATTACCAGGAAAAGGGCCTCCCTGGTGGCGCAGCGGCTATGGGGCTGTTGGCAGCGGTGCCGTGAGTTCTACACCAGACTGGGGAGATTCCCACATGGCCCAGCAGACCTCTCCTGCCTCGCCCGCTACTCCTGACAGCAGTGCATTTCCGTCGATCTGCCCGATCTGCTCCCCACTCTGTCTCTGTTGAACCCTCTCGTCTCCCTACACCTCTGGCCTGTACCCCAGCTTGTATGTATAAACAAATAAATCTTTAAAAAAAAAACTTCTGGGGAAAAAAAATACACACACACACACACACACACACACTGTTACCAGGAAAAAGAAAAGAGAATGCCAGCTAGAGTACAAATATTTTGCATTGAGGATTTTTACTAATCCTGACAAAATAGGTGCTTAGTTTGGAAACTTTTTGGATGGGGAAGGGCAAAAACCAATTCCAAGGCTCACCCAAGGTGGGTGTCTGATTGGGTGTCTGATAAAGAACATCTAACTCACAGGACTACACTCTCACACTAAGGGTGAGCAGGAGGTAAGCCATGTCCCTTCCTTCTACTCTAGGGGCCTCAATAGAGATGCACCTTCGCACAATATAAAGCAGGAGGTGGGGAGAAGAGGAAAAAAAGCATGTTCCTGAGTCTTGGTAAATTGTTTTACCTTTAAAAGAATATGTAGCCCAAATTTAGTGAGTAGTACACATGGAAAAGCAATCACAAAAGACTCTCAGGGAGGAGAAAACTTCATTCTAAGCCTCAGGGGATTGCACAAATATTTTGCAAGGGGAATGAACAATCAGTCAAAAATAGCCAAGTGTATCAGAAAACAAGACACCATGAGTGAGAACCACAGTAAAAATAAGGACAGTACAAACTGACCCAGATACTTCAGAAATTGGACTTATCAGACATAGACTCCAACACAGTCCTTATTATATTTAAAGGAATAGAGATTTAAATAAGCTATATATTTTCAGGGAACAAGAAACTATTAACAGTGCTAGAGTAGATTTGAATTAGAAGCGAGTAGAGCCTCCAGAAATAAAAAAAATGTTACATAAAATTTAAAACTCAGTGCATAAGTTCAGCAGGAAATTTGATAAAGCTTAAAGTATTAGTAGACCAGAAAATAGATCCCAAAAATGTATCCAGAAAGCAACCCAAAGAGACTAAAGAATGGAAAATATGAAAGAGCTACTAGTAGGAGTCGCCAATATCAAGGATATTTCTCCGTGTGTTTTCTTCTAGGCCTTTTAAGGTTTCAGGTCTTGCAGCAGGTCTTGGTCCATTTCAACTTCCTTTTTGTAAATGGTGTAAGGTAAGGGATCTGGTTTCATTCTTTTACATATGGATATCCGGTTTCCCAATATTTATTGAAGACTGTCCTTTCTCCACTGTGTGTTCTTGACACTCTGTCAAAAAGTAATTGGCAATATCTGCATGGATTTGTTTCTGGATTCTTAATTCTCTTTCACTGATTTATCTTGCCTGCTTTTATGCCAGTACCACACTGTTTTTTGTGACTTTAGTTTTGTATTATAGTTTGAAATCCAGAAGTGTGACACCTCCAGTTTTGTTCTTCCTTCTCAGAATTGCTTTGGTTATTTAGGGTATTTTGTGGTTACACACAAATTTTAGATAGCTTTTTTATTTCTGTGAAAAATACCATTGGGATTTTGAGCCACACTGAATAATCTGTAGATCGCTTTGAGTACTGTGGACATTTTCACAATATTAATACTTCTAAACCAAGAAAACAGGAAATCATTCAATTTATTTGTGTCTTCTTCCAATTCCATCATCAATGTCTTACAGTTTTCAGTATATAGATCTTTTACCACCTTGGTTAAATTTATTGCTAAGTATCATATTGTTCTAGATGCCATGGTAAATTGTATTGCTTTCTTAATTTCTCTTCCAGATAGTTCCTTGTTATTTATAGAACTCTATAAAGCTGAATTCTATAAGCTGATTTCTGTGTCTTGATTTTGTATCCTGCAACTTTACATAATTCATTTACTAGTTCTAACAGTTTTTTTTGGTGGAGACTTTAGGGTTTTCTTCTCTAAAATAATGTAAGCAGAGAAAATTTTACTTGTTGCTTTCAGATTTGGGTGCTTTTTATCTCTTCTTTCTAATGGCTCTTGTTAGGACTTTCAATAATTATGTTCCTGATCTTAGAGGAATGATTTTTAACTCCACCACTGAATATGATGTTGGCTATGAGTTTGTTGTATATGGCCTTTATTGTGCTGAGGAACATTCTTTCTATAACTAATTTGTTGAATTTCTGTCAAGCCATCATATTGAAGCTTGTCAAATGATTTTTCTGCATCGACTAAATGATCATAATTTTACCTTTCATTCTTTATTGATTTGCATACACTGAACCATTCTTGCATCACAGGGCTAACTTCCACCTGATCATGGTTTATGATCCTTTTAATGCATTCTTGAAACTGTTTTACTAAGTACTTCCTTGAGGATCAAGCAAGTAGGACTGAGTGCAGGGTGGCTTGTATACTTAAGATATAAGAGCCTGCTAATAAACAAAGTGATAGAAGACAGAATGTTAAAGCTACAGAAGAGAGAAAATATTCCAAACAAGCTGTGAGCAGGGGTCAATTTGACTCAGAACTGGAAGAAAAGGGACAGGGATATAAGGGAGGAATAGTAGGCAGTGAACGGGATTTATAGAATTTAGTATAGGGGAAGGACAAGAAGTTGAAATTGCTCAATTTGTATGCACATTGCTCAAAAACAAAACTAGCAGGCAACTGTAAATCGGAGACATTCAGCAGGGGAGGAGGAGGGAAAGGGATTGAAAACTGGGCAGAAAGCACACAAGGGACTATAGTGATGGTTCACGGGTGACTCGGTGGTGGGAATTTTATAGGGACTACGTTTGAGAGGAGAAATCAAACACTGTACAAAAATGAACAAGGAGGTAAAATACACACACCACACACACACACACACACACACACACACACACAAAGACGAGAGAAGAGTGATGAAATTCTTCATCTAGTTTGGAAAAGACGAGTGTCTTGTCTAAACACTGTTAAGAGAATGCTGCTTTGCCTTGGTAATTATTTTCAGATTTCTCATTACATACTTTCAGCTAGAAAATGGCATTCTTCTGCTGAGTTACTTCTCTCTGATGATTGAATCTGTTACCAAAGTTTGCAGCTATGTCCTAATTATTCCAAAGACAAATCTAAAAAGGATGATGTGACTGCCTCTAAATCCTAACATTAATATATATGTTCACAAGTCATGTAAGCCCCAGGTTCCTGGGTTAATGATCTCATCTAGCCAGTGCATTTCTTCAGTTCTTGGGCCACAATGGCTTACACTGAAACACTTCAATGGTACAGATCAAAGTGCTCTGTTTCTTCTTCACTTTTGCTTAGTGTTTAACAGTTTACAATATAATTTCACATGCTTGGCCTTTTTGGGTTCTCACAGCTACCGTGGACTAAGCAGAGGAGTGATTCTTAGCTTTACTTAGGATGAGGAAATAGAGACCTAAGAAGTTGAGGGTGTCATCCAAGATCACTCTGTTCTAAGAGACAGAGATAGGACCAGAACCTCGTACACTTCTCATTCCATTTTTCTACACTACTCCCTGTGAGAGCAGCAGGGGTAAATATGAAAGAAAATAAAAATTATCTACATGTAATTTTAGATGTGTTTAATATATAACACCAAATAATTTGAAATGCATGAGTAGTTAATACTTAATGACAGCCTCAAATATTTTACTTAGTGCTTTACTCATGCTAACACACTTAATCCCATAGCCAACATGTGATATGAAGTTTATCATTTATCATTACACTCATTTTACAGATAAGAAAACTGAAGCACAGGTGACTTGAGCCAAGTTTCACCACTGGGAAGGGGAAGTATTAAGATCTGAACCCAGAAAATCCAGTTCTGAAGTCTGTGCCAAATTGC
Source organism: Scalopus aquaticus (assembly GCA_004024925.1). NCBI lineage: Eukaryota > Metazoa > Chordata > Mammalia > Eulipotyphla > Talpidae > Scalopus > Scalopus aquaticus. The sequence continues at coordinate 230,954 of PVIJ01000453.1, read as the reverse complement.
CTCCCACACCATTTAACTGTGAGTGTTACTCCATATCCTTTTGGAGTAGTTAGTGACTCAAAAACGATCCACGAGATTCCACAAGGATTGGCCAGGATTCCAGCTATGATAACAATATCCCCTGTTACCCAAATCTATTATTGCCTTTCATCGCTTTGTGGTCTCACGACCACTTTAAAGCCACAGCTGTATTTAAACCCATGTTGGGTTTCCATCTAAGTACAGGGCAATGTCCTGAGTCTGGGAGCTCTTGAGAGGAAAAAAAGAAGCATAGCAAAGAGTAGAGGAAATTGTTCCAAACATCTGAAGGCATGCAATTACTATGCCCTTAACCACGCCAACCTGAGGCCAGCGTTTCAATAGGTACCTCACATTAGCTCAGCATGGAAGTGCAAGAGGGTGGTCCTCAGAAAGGGGGAGTGTCCCAGGACCCCACCCCCACCTCAGGCCAGAGAGAACCAGGAGTAGGACTACGATTCCCAGAATGCCATCATCACCAAAGGAAGGATGTTAAGGACAGAGGGTGGAGTTAAGCGATGGGGTTTTTTGAGGGGAATTAAAAATAACTGACCTGTGAACTTGGAGAGATTGGTCCGTGGTGTGGATTGAGGAGAGTTTTCCTGAGTAGGCAAGAAGAGTCCAGCGCAGCGAAACTGGTAGGACGTTTTTACCAATTTATTTCTTTATCTTGTCTTTTCTTATTTTTGTAAATAAATCTTTTTATTAATTTTATTGTGTGTGCCTGCATTTGAGTTTTTAAGTCTCTTTTTAAGTACACGGGTGGGAACCCAGACAGGAACCCCACAGGGTTACCCTGTAACAGAAGCATACTATTCCACCATCAGGCCCAAACCCCAAACACCCTGACAATCCAAACAGGAATTTCCTTGATGGATTTCCTGCAAGATACTGGCTCCCAGCTTTCTTCTTTTCACAAGGTGAATATCAGACCCAGGACCAGCCCCACACCTCACCCAGGTAAGTTTGTCCCCATCCCTCTATCACACCCTCCCTTTCCTCCTCCCCTGTATGATGACAGCATCTGCACCCCCACAAAGTCCCTGGGCTTCTTGTGTGCCCTAGAGCACACTCTCTTAAATCATTGGCCATTGTCAACTGAACTCAACCTCCAGTCCTGCGTTCCCCAGGACTCTGGGAAAAGGACAGGGAAATTTTGACCCTCTAACCACATGGTTGGTTCTCCAAGCAACCAACCACTGTGTGCAGGTGTTTTCCCAAAGTTATCTTCATTTACATAACAAAAACCTTGTCACTCTCAAAACTTGGAAAATTCCCAGAGCGTTGGGAGCTGCAAACCAGGAACTATGGATGAAGTGAAAGTAAAAATTGTCTAACAAAGGAGGTCTGGCTCCTTGGTGTGAGAAGAGAGCAGGCCCTCTTTTCCTTCCTCACTCCACACCCCTCAAAAATAGACCCATTCCTGTCAGACTCACCTGCACCTTGGAAAGTCTCACTTTTCCATCTCTAGGCCAGGGCGTCTATGATGCCAAAGGCGGATGCCAGATCCCTCCCATAGGCCACTGCACTGTAAGAGGGGACTCCTGGAGATGTGCACTGAGACAAGGACCTGATTCTGTGCTTCAGCATTGACACCCATTTATGCCTTTCACAAGAATTGATGAGTGAAGGTCCAGGGGTGAGGTGCAAAGGGGCCACACTAGACTGTAAGCACCACAGGGCAGGAGCCAGGGCTGCTTTCACACCTCGGTGTATCCTTAGCACCTCCTATAGCCCACATTACATAAAAGCTCTCGATAAATATTTGAAGAGCAAACGAATGTCTTCAGATGTGTGAGTTAATGAGTACTTTTGGAGCATAAGATAGGTGGCTTCAACTAAGGAGCAGGGAAAGCCACCAAGGAAATGACTTCTAAGATGAGATTTGGAGCTTGTCACAAGTTAAGTATTGTTGAGCTGGGAATAGTTAGCACCCATACATAGTACTTACCGGTTCCACAATCAGATGTCTAAAGCTGTTGGGTGTGGACAATACCTTTTTCTATTGTCTCTGTTTACAAACCCACCCCCATCCCACCCCTCCAGCTCACACTGCTATCTGAGGTCATTCATGTGGCTGGAAAAAATGACCGAAACCTCCCTATCACGTCTCAATGCTAAAAGTGCTCAGCCCTTTGAGCTCCATTTGATCAAAGGTCTGAGTTAGTACCTAGTGACTGCAGGCTTTTAGATCTGGGGAGCATCTCTGGAGGCCTCATGTTGCTTTGCTGGCCTTCTCTACTGAGAATGCAAGAAAAGTGTCTCCCAGAGGGTGCTGGGCCTTCTCTGAGAAAAGAAATTAATTTCATTTTTCCTCCCTTCTAATTTATCCTTACTTTCAAAAATGTTTATTGGTAATCTGGAAGCCCAGAGCCCCTGCTTCCTCCTCTTGTGCCCCACCCCCGCCAACACACCCAAATTCATGCTCTACTTATGGGCATGGTGGGGACAAGCCCAACACTGCCTAGGTGTGTTGTGGACCTTCCACACGGGCATGTATTAAGTTATCTAGTTCCATGACCATCGTATGGGGTTGTTACTATTATTATCTCTATTTTCAGAGAGGAAATTAAGTAATTTGCCCAAAGTTACTGAGTCTAGATTTTCACTTACTTTTTGGAAATTCACTTTAACCACTGCACGAAACCGCGAATGGCAACCTGATTAGCGAGAACACCACTCAAGGTTCAGAGGTGAGAGAAAGAAAAGCTGTTCATCATGTTTGCTGTGTTCCTTACGGCCAGGGCAGAAGACCCACAAAGGGAGACAGGTGTAGAACCAAGCTGAAAATACGGGCAGAGGCCAGTCCACAGGGCTGCGTGACACACGAAGGGAGCCCACTCCTTCCCGTGGAAGGGGAACCTCTGGCGTGTCTCAAGCAAGGGGTGTCACGATCTGATGTCTGCAGTGTGGAAGAAGGGCAAAGGTAAACTGGAGAAGTGCAAGGCTGGAGTCTGGGTGCCGTTCATCTAGGAGTCTGTTTCATTCTCCAGGCAAGAGTTGGTTTTGACCATGAGTAGGACAGTGGAGGTAGGTAGAAGAGCAGTTGACTAGAATGATACCTAGGCAACAGAACCAACTGGACCCCATGTTCGAGAGGATGGAGTGAAAAGGAGGGGAGTGGGTTAAGCTTGAGTTTCAGGGTGCTGGCTTTGAAAGTTGGGTAGGCACTGATGTCATTTACTGAAATAGAAGACACAAGGAGAGGAGCAAACTGATGAGGAGAAAAATGATTGTCACGTCAAGTTTGAGTTGTTGGGAGACACAAATACAATGTGTGAGAAGCAGCTGGGTAGTTGGGGCTGGAGGCAGAGAGAGGCCTGGGCTGGAGAGAGACTGTGTGACTGGCAGTCACTAAATACCTCAGGCAAGGTCACAGTGTGACAGCTGCCACCACGGGCACAGGGATGGTCAAGACCTGGGTCTTATCTCCTGCAGACCTCTGAGAGCTGCAGACAGGAGGGCACGATCACCTCTGCTTGGGCCAAGAGAGATGGCTTCTCAGACCCTGAAGAATGATAGGGAAATTTAAGAACTATCATACAAGGTAGATGGCGTGAACGATGACACCAAGTCAGGTGCCCTGGGTGGATATTGCAGGGCACAGCAGAGTAGAAGAGACATGCCAATAGGGTAGGGTCAGGCAGGACAGCCAGGTTTTAACTGTCCAGTAAAATTTACTAAGTGAGCATTGATGCGGCAGATTCTGGACAGGGGCATTTCACCATCAAGAAGTAGCATCAGCGTCTCCCTGGTGGCACAACAGGTTAATTCTCAGCACTATGAAGCTATCAGCAGCCACTGCAGCACGAGTTTGATCCCTGGCCAGGGAGCTAACACATGGCGCAGCAGACCTCTCCTGCCTCGCCTGCTGCTCCCCTCAGCAGTGTATTTCAGTCAATCTGCCTGTTCTGCTCCCCGTTCTGTCTCTGGTAAATCCTCTCACCACCCCCACACTTCTGGCCTACACCCCATATCTTGTATGCATAAATAAACCTTTTTAAAAAAAAGTATATTTCAGGAAAATCACAACATATCAAGAGGCAGTGAATCTTCTAGTACTTTTTTTTCATGAGTAAGCCTTGCCCTCTTGATAAAGAAACCAAAGATGTGATTGGGGTCTGACCCCTAAGAACAAAGAGAGGTGGCATCAGTGATCCTCAGGCAGGACATGTCCTGCAGTAGAAGCTCCATCTGGAGGACAGAGGACTGCCATGGAGATCACTTCCCTTCCGCCCTAGCACGGGACCATCCCCACATAAGACATGTTTGCCTGGATTTTAAGATATTGGTTATTGAACAAGTTTGTAAGTTTTGGTGTATATATGATGACCCTTGGCTGCAAAATATTTCAAACACTAAGACCATACTTTCCTAGAATACTCCCGCTGCGGGGAGCAGCGGGTGAGGCAGGAGAGGTCTACTGTGCCCAGTGGGAAGCTCCCTAGTCAGGGATCGAACTCGTACTGCAATGGCTGCAGACAGCTTTATAGTGCTGAGACCTAACCCCTTGCTCCACCAGGGAGGCCCCCTGATTACTTCTTACCAATGAAGGTAATCACTCAATTGTATATCATGCTCTTAAATCTCAAGCTTTCCTCAGCAACATAAACCATTTCTTCTATTCCCAATGCCCTATGACTTCACAAGAGAAAACTGATGATATCCATCAGAGTGCAAACATTTAAAATAGTTCAAAATATTGCTAAAACCTAAACTAGTTGCTATAGGGACATCCAGTGTTATTTCTCAAGAATATGTACTGTAAAGCCTCCCTGGTGGCCAAGGGGTTAAGTCTCAGCGCTGTCAAGGCTACAGCCTGAGATTGATCCCCAGCCAGGGAGCTAACCCACCCATGGTGCAGCAGAACTCTCCTGTTTCATTGGCTAATCCCTTTAGCAGCATATTTCAGTAAATTTGCCTGTCTGGTGAATCCTCTTACTCCCCTGCACCTCTCACCTATATCCCAGTTCTTCTATGCAAAAATAAATAAACATTTTAAAAAGGATTATGTATTATAAATTCATGATAATCACTCTTTTAAAATTAATAATTCAGGCATAATTTCTACAAGCTATTACTCAACCACCTAAGCTTCAACACTTGTAATTTGCAACGAATTTAACATTTAAAAAATCTGAACTGATTTGCTTGAACTATGCCATTTGACTTAGGGATTTTTCTTTTTCAGGTTTCTATTGAAGACCCAATCTTCCAATCAGATTGAGAACACTTATACTTTTTTTAAAAAAAGATTTATTTATTTATGCATGCAAGCTGGGGTACAGGCCAGAGGAGTGGGGTGATGAGAGGGTTCACCAGAGACAGAGTGGGGAACAGATGGACAGAAACACAGTGCTGAGGGGAGCTGCTGGCGAGGCAGAGACGTCTGCCAAGCCATGTGGGAATCTCCTCCGCCGGGCGTCGAACTCACCTCGCCACTGCGACAGGTCCACAGCATAGCACTTAACTGCTGTGTCACCAGGGAGGCCCGAGAACACTATACTTTGACCACCCAGCTCATCAGACACCTCAGAGGTCCATTTTGACAACTGGCTTATCCTCCAACTTTTAACATCAGCCTCTTTACCCACAAAGTCGTCTCCTAGTCACTAGAACATAGTGCAAGTGCATTCCTATGTAAGAATGAACTATAAACTCCCACACCAAACCATTTAAAGAACCAGATTTACCTGTTTCCAGACTCTCACATGTAGTCAAAATCCTTCATAAAAACACTGATGCAACATGTAGGGACTCTTCCAGCTGCTTTTTGTTCTAGGCAGTGTCTCTGTAGTTGGGCTCTGGATCAAGTGAGTTAAGTCCTGGAAAGCAGGGTTGACTTTTTCAAAAGTGAAAACCATGGCAGCTGACAGAATCTCAGGGTATAGTTTCATGAACTTGAATCCAGATAGGAATCTCTGCAGTTAGATTTGATAAAATCTTCTCGTGAAAAGTAGTTCTGTGGAAAAAAAACAACACTGCAAGTCTGATCCTGGACTTCTGAGACCTTTAAATACAATCTTTCTCTGACTTTACTAAATCAACTCTTCCCCCTGACGAGCCAATTCTGAGAATTCAGCTAATTGGATTAAAATTGAAATGTGTTTCTGTAAGCAGAGTTTTTATTATTGAACACTATGTGGAGCACTGATGAGAATTCTATGTAGTCTCAGACCACCCGTATGCTATATGGAACTCCAGCCAGATTTGGTAAATGAGGAAACAAATGCTCAGGGAGATCGACTTGCCCAAGTTCACAACGCTGCAGGAGCAGAGCCAGCATACCAAGTCCACCATCACTTCACCATGGCAATGGGTCCACAGACACAAATGGGCACACAAATGGGCACACAAATGAAGATCAAACAATCCTCTCTCTGTAGTCAAAGGAGTGTGGAGAGCAGGGCTCATATTCAGAACTAGACTACAACAGCCACAAAGAATATGTTACCATCAACCTCTGTGACTGGGGAATTGTAGTTTCTGAAAGTAACATCGCCAAAAAACTACACATTTTGAACTTTCACATTTAGAACGTGGCACTATGAAAAAGAATTATAAAGACCTAGTCCCTGTGACTTAAGAATCAATAAGAAAATGGCAAAATTTTAACAAGATACAAGGTGAAGTCTTTTTTTGTCCTATTCATTGGCTACAAGTTTTTAAAATGATCCACAATTTGCTAACAGTGCATGATTTATGAAAACCACAACAAAGGCTTTTCTCCAAAACAAAAGACTAAGAATCACAATGGGTATTTTTAATATATTTGGTATTAGTGCATATTCTGGCACTGCGTCCTGTGATGCAGTGTGACAATGGAAGGGACATGAAGGTGGTGATTGATCTCATTTCACTGACACAGAAATGCTGTTCTCACACACAGACTGTCTTTCAAGTGTGCAGATGCTTTTGTGGTTAATAGAAGTTTGAAAATATTACTGTATCTACAATAGTCTTGACCATCTCTCTACTCTCACCAACACCAAATACTAAGTGTATGATCATTATCTGGGAGTTGGGACCGACCCCTTCAAAATATCTAACTTGCAGAAGAGACCCTGTTTGTAAATAGTAATGAGCCCCATTTGCCTATGGTCCAAGACGATTCTGAACAAATGATCCCAGAGAAAAAAGGAGGTTTGATGGGGAGTTGGTACTAAGGCTCCTTTTTCGGTCCCAATGATCCCAGAGTTATGAGGAAGAAAGAAGCTCCAGTGAACAAAAGAGGCTCCAAAGAACAAAGCAACATCTTTTTATTTTCAACTTTATTTCCAACTTAAAACTTCATTATAAAACTTGTCAAATAAACATGTCAAAAAATTAAAAACAAATTGTAGCTGATATTCAGAAACTGCAGCACTGTGTTGGTTACAGACTCTTTCTCATTCCCCACAAAGAATGTTCTCCTTTCTCCTCCAAAGCTTCCCTGGTGAGTCTTGCACAAAATATGTCTGTATACCATTTTCTGATGCCAGGAGAAATAATAAAAAAAATACTTGCTTGTATACATCAGTACTAATTGAACACTGACAATTTCATCTAAACAGTGTTTTAAAGACTACAGAATGCACAGTGCTAGCGCAAACCAACAAACCTCATGATGGCATTAACATAAACTAAATCACATACACTTCAAATCACAGTGTAGAAAACTGCAAATCTAAATGGCTCATATATAAAATGTATCATTAAAAATCCAAACATATACACTATATTTATTACATTCCCCTATATTTAAGATAGTGAAAATACTCTTAGCTTTGAATACAAAAGTTTTATAGTAAGTTTGCTACTATTCCTTTATAGGACAATTAATGAGACTACATAACATCACTAGGATTTAATGGCTGAAGCTACCTTACACATTTCTATTAAACTAAAAGATTTTAAACTATTAAATTGTTTTTAGATGAATAGACTTCTAAAGATGAACGTAACACTTCCTTACAGGAAGTAAGAGTTTTGTAAATATAAAGGACATACAAAATACAGTATAAAACTGCATTAGCTAAATAAAACAGTAGCAAAAACAGTTTAATTAAGTCAAAAACATACAAAAATATCAGCCTGAAATGGCAAATTTTCAAACACCAATCTGTGTAAAAATGTTTAAATAGTGATGTTACTCTAAAAATATATATTTATTCTTTTTTTTTATTTGCAACAGTTTGTAAAGGCAAACAAACACCTGCAACTGAGGTAGCAAAGCCAAATTCACAAACTTTGGATTAAGAAAATTACCCTTCCTATGTTTTAATAGCATCTTTTATACAATATTAAATGAATTCTAATTGTTTCAAAATTTTTAATTCACATGTATTACTTTACAAAACTTAATTTAAAATACTGAAAATGTTTTTGCTAAAAAGATACTTAGTCCTGATAATTATCTCACATTCAAAATACTGTACAGAAAAAATCTGAAGTCACCATATATTACATAAAAGCTATTATTTACACTTTCAAATGCAGTTTTGGAAGCTGAGGCTAAGCAAACTGCTATTAATGATCTCTCTCACACAGTGTCTGCTAATAATCTTTCATCCCTTTTCACATAGAGCATTTAATATAGGACTGGTTTTTACTTCCAAATCACGTAACGAGTAAACGATTTAAAGGGAAGAAAGAAACTTCTATTTCCCAAATGTAATAAATCATAAGTATATTTTGGATGTAACAGTGTTTTCATTTAAGAAAAACCAACTGGCAAGAAAACAAATAGTTGAAAAGCAATCAAAAACTGTAAGTGTGGAAAGTATTGTTTTCAGTGCATTTATAAGACTGTTTTCAGATTACTGAGGATTAAAAATTTCCTATCGGAATACAGATTCCAACAATCTTCCCTGTTGTTAACTGTTATGATTTAATAAAAAGTAAGTGTGGCATATTAAAAGGGATTTATTACTTGGCTCTATAGTCCTGACTCAAAAAGAAAAGGAAACTTTAAGATCCTGTCAGTGCAATGAAAGAAGCTTGGTTCATTTTGGATTTTTCTTGTTTTTTCACATGGAAGTCAGAATGGCAGGTCACGTGACAATGTGCCATCAGTAGATGTATGGGAATATGCGGTAGGGCACACGCTGGCAGTACTTTTCCCAGGCCACGCCGTACTTCTTCCTGCAGTTGTGTTCATCACGTGCCTCTCGGTGGACAAGCAACATGGTGAAATAAATCACGTAGAAATAAGGCAGAATGTGATTAAAACCTGTAGACGACAGTAAATAGTGGTAGGTGTTTTTATTATCACTACACAATACCAAGTTTTTCTTGCTTTTCCACAAATCCTCTAACCATGAATCATAAGATTACTTCCTATTTTCCAATAATGAGGAAAGCAGCTAAACTGATTAATAGGGTCCCACTACTGTGTGGCAGAAGGTAGTATTTGAACTGAAAGTTATTCAGAGGAATGATTAATCCATTATGACAATCCGTCATAATCAGAACATCTATCTTCATATATAAAGCAAATCTCCCCACTTCTTCCCCTCTACCCCTCAAAGAAGAACACTGCCATCCCCCATTGCAAGGTGGGGTGGGGTACAGCAGAGCAGGGTTCACCAAGCGTGCAGGCCAGCACCACAGTCCCTTCCACAGTGGTATAAAACACAGACAAAACAGAACTGTCTTCTTAAGAATCAAAGCTTTTCAGAATCTATGTACACTGAGTAATGAATAAAAATATATGTCCATATATTCTGCTTAGAAAAAAAGCTTTTAGGTACAGTTTAAAACTGAAAATTTTGCTTTTAGAAATTCTGAGGAAAAGTTCAGGCTCTGTGAATTCCTAATTCTCCTCAGAAGCGAGATAATGAAGGGCTGCATGTTCAGAGCGCAGCACCCAGGTCAGGAAGAACTTCCGTCATGACAGCCCAACCTACAACAGGGCAGACGGACTCACAGCAACTCAGCCTACACTGTCCCAACAAAGGACACACAGACCAAGCAGGCATTTAGAGTGCTCTTTTTAACTACTTACCACATGGGAGAGACCACGCCAGGGCCATGATGAGATCACCCAAGTAATTGGGGTGACGAACAAAGCCCCACCATCCAGAAACCAGAAGATTTTTTCCCGTTGATGTATGAATGGTCTTTAAATCTTCATAAAAATAAAAATATTGTTTTAATGATCTCCATATGTAAAACGTAAATACAAATAATGTAATGTAAATATAAACCAACACTTACGTGCAAGCTTTGGATCAGTGGGATTTTTCCGGAATGCATTTTTCTGTGAATTTGCACATCGGAAAATAATGTATCCACAAACTGTAATTTTTTAAAAGTTTCATGTTAACAATTTATATACCATCAAGTATTTAAAGGCCTCTCCAACTTCACTTAGAAATTATTCTAATTTCACTTAGAAATTATTCTTAAAAGTTATTCTAACTTCTGAGGAAGTTTCCAAAGTACAGAATACTTTGATTTCTCAAGAACAATTCAAGGGGTGTCCCTGGTGGCACAAGGGGTTAAGTCTCAGCACTATGAAGCTAGCCGCAGCCACTGCAGCAGTTCAATCCCCAGCCAGGGAGCTTCTCCTATGGCAAGCAGACCTCTCCTGTCTCGCCTGCTGCTCTCCTCAGCAGTGTATTTCAGTCAGTCTGCCTGTTCTGCTCTCCCCACTCTGCCTCTGGTGAATCCTTTCACCCCCCTACATCTCTGGCCTACACCCCAGGTCTTGCATGCATAAATAAACCAATCCTTAAAAAAAAAAAAAAAAAAAAAGAACAATTCAAAACCTCTCAATCTCAGAAGATCATATGAAGAAAACTATATTGAATCCTCACAACTATAGTGTTCTCATCATCCACCCATAGAATACCCTGGAGACAAAACTAACAAATACAGTTACATTTGTGAATAAGATCTAATAGTGGCCACAAGAGAACAGAATTCATATTAGAGTCTAGCACAGTTTAGAATAGAGGGTATCTCATCTGTTAGTTGTGCTGCCCACACGTAACGTGACACTATTTTAATAAAAACAGATCTCCAAGTCACTAACATCTTGCATACAAATACATGCAGGATCCCATTGTAAGTCTACAAATTAGCAGTTTTATTTCAAAACTCACAGGTCCTGACATATCACTATTAAATATTATACTGTCAGTCCTCAATAAAGTAGTAAGAAATAACACCAGTCCCTATTTTTAGCTTAACTGTAAAATAATATCTGGAATAATACACATGCATGGCTGACAAGGACAGCTGAACTAATGATGAAATAAATTTTAATTTAAACACACTCTGGTTTCTTCTTCTTCCAAGTCATACCAATTAGTGTACAAAATGAGCTGTATTTGAAGTTCAATGCTAATTTTCCCCATCCCCCTCTGGTGGAGGTGCTGAATGAACAGTGGTGTGAAAGAAGAACTATCTCCAAGGAATCCACCATTACCCATTATGGATTTTAGTTCAAGCCAAATGGTTCTCCTGGCTCCTCCAAGAATGTCTCCTCCAATCTGACTCCTCCAGACTCCACAGTCCTCCCTTGCTGAGTTGCTTCCTCTGTCTGATTCATCTATCTCCCCAGGCACTTATGCCCACAAAAATTCAAATCAAATAAGTCTCAGCCTATGAAGCTATCTGCAGCCACTGCAGCACTAGTTCAATCCCCAGCCAGGGAGATTCCCACATGGCACAGCAGACCTCTCCTGTCTTGCCTGCTGCTCCCCTCAGTGGTATATTTCAGTCAATCGCCTATTCTGCTCCCCATTGTGTCTCTGGTGAATCCTCTCACTGCCCCCCCTCCCCTGCACCTCTGGCCTGCACCCCAGTTCTTGTATGCATAAATAAATAATTTTTTTTTAATTCAAATCAAACACTGCATTTTCCCGTAAGTTTACACTGATATTCCCCAGAGAGAAGTTCTCTTACTTTAAATTCCCATCAAACTTTGTGTCTAAGTCCCTCTCCTAGTGCTCTTCCACAGGCCTCAGAGAAGTGTTTGAGTCTTATTTCTCCTGTTAGAATGCAAACTCAATGAAGGCAAGAAAATCTTCATAATTTTTAAGAGGTCTACCGGAAAAACCAGGCACACGATTAAAAATAAAAGATGAGTAAAACAGTTAAGTTTCAAATTAATTTAAATGTATTAAATTTAGAAAGATAATATATTGTTTAAAATTATGTTTGGAGATCTACTAAAGACTTGAGTATATAGTCTTCATTCTCTTTGCAAGATACAAGAATCATTTTATTACTCACCATCACCAATTACTTCAAACTTGAAAAGTGCATGTTACAAATATGTAGATAGCAGAACAAAACAGATTCAGTACCTATCATTTAATACACAGAAACTGAAATTAATACTCACGTTTCAGAGCAATAATCAGAGAAGCCAGTGGCCATGACACTTCATATGGATGAGTGACTAAATAAAAAGCTTGGAAGCTGTAGGTAAATGGAACCCACACTAAATCTCCAAAAGCCAGCATGAATCCAAATCCATCATGGATAATATCCATGGTTGTCAATAATGCTTCCTGTGACAGGGGAAAAAGAACTTTTTACAAAACTTTGGGGGAGAAAAACTTCTAAATTCAAAGTATCCACATAAAGTACTGGTTTATAGTCAAATGTATAAAGGGCTATGGGATGGTACAGCAATGAAAAGTTCTTTAAGGAGGGAGATGGGCTCCTTGGCATGTATATCACACTAAGGCATCCTGCCAGCTTCATCTCCTGTCAGTCTCACTCTCAGAAAATAAGAGGTCTCAGAAACATTTCTTAGGCTGCCATGCCTTTGCCCAGGCCTTCTCCCTCTCCAGGCTGGAACACCCTTCCTCAACTTCACTGAAGCTGCCCCCTCCTTAACTCCTCCCCAGCAGACTGGGTAATCCCAAATCTAGCACCTGCCGGCAGACTAGAGCAAATGTGTTATGTCTGTAGCTGGCCAGAGCACCCGCTCTCCACTTGGCATGTCACCTGGGCCACACCAGCAACCAGCCCACTGGCTGCCAATGACTCAAAGTCTGGCCACTGAACAGTTCAAAGGCATAACAGACAGCCAGCTCCCTTTGTTTTAATTTCATGTGCACCAGCCCAATTTCTGATCATAATCTGGCTTTTCATGTAGAAAAATAAGAAAGCTGGCAACATGGTAAACTACCTGCTTCATCTCTTATGGTAAATGAATAGACATGAATGGTCTCTCTTGTGGATGTTGGTTAGCATGAACAAGTAGCTAGATCACATCTAGACCTGGATGCCTGAGGGCCAGACTCTGGAATACGGAGACACCACCAAAGTCAAAACTCAGAATGTCAGACCTGAGGTTATCTCTAAACTTCAGAACATACTCTAATGGAGAAAAAAACTAGCTAGTTTAAGTTTGGTTGAGAAATCAATGTTCTAGGTTCAAGAAAAAGTGACATTTTTCCCCCCAGAAAGAAAGCAAAATGATCACAGATCAGAAAAATGAACATCACAAACCTAGTGGGTCTTTAGGTTTCTACTCTAGTCAAGAGTCTAGTCTTAAGCAGACTCTAAAACCTGCAATCTGATTGTCTAGGCCAAAACAAGTTAAAAGTAGTTTTCTTAAAAAGATGAGAGTATATAGGGCCTCCCTGGTGGCGCAGCGGTTGAGCGCTACGCTGTGGAGCTATAGGAAGCGCGTGATGCGAGTTGGATGCCCGGCCGGGGAGAATCCCACATGGTGCGGCAGACCTCTCCTGCCTCGCCCGCTGCTCCCCTCAGCAGTGTTTTTCTGATCTGCCTGTTCTGCTCCCCACTCTGTCTCTGGTGAACCCTCTCGCCGCTCCACACCTCTGGCCTGTACCCAGCTTGTATGTATAAATAAATCTTTAAAAAAAAAAAAAAAAGGTGAGAGTATATAAAAAAGCAGATGCAGCGATAACCGGATGTGGCCAAGAGTGAGAGAGACAAAGTATGAGCTCCTGGTACTGGACAGGACCCTCAGGCCAGCCCAGTTCCTAAGGCCTCAGAGCTTAGGACAGCCCAGCAAATGCTCAGACGAAGGGTTATTTATATTTAACACTACTATCAATTTCTTACGTTCATATATAGTGGAAGTTCAACCAACCAACCAAAACTAATAAAAAAAAAATTACTAAGCATGTGCTAATTGCCCAGCAGCATGACAGATGCTAAAGAACCACACACTGTAGTTCTGTCCTCAAGTTTACAACCTGGCTGAGACACTCATAGCATACAGAAAATACTAACTTCCCAACTCCAACACTCTACCTGTTAAAAGTGCCTTAGTATGCAAATATTTTCTGTTAATTAACAGAAGTCAATGTTTGCCTAAATTTCTAGAAAAATTTCTAAGCCACTTGAAAAGTGACTACCACACTAGGACAGAAATCTAGATGGAAGAGACCAGAAGGAAAGAATCACTCATCAATTTAAAAGCTTCAGAAAGGAAGTTTAAAAAAAAAAATCTGAGGTGATAAAGCAACAGTGAAGTTATCATTGGGCATATTTAACTTCAACCAGACCTGGAATTTTCAGAGGACTCCAATATCAGATGCTATAACCATTTCTGTAGCTTTAAGCCCTGGTCAGTTTTAAACAGTAGGAGCTCAACAAGAATCTGTAATTTGATTACTTATGATTTAGATCTGTTTACCTCAAAGAGGTCCTAATCCTCTCAAAGAAAAGAAAGACTATCAAAATATTGAGTTTTCAAAGTCATTTTCAAAGACTATTTTCTATGACACTCCATGTAAGGCCAAAATCAAAGACGTGTGTACGTGTGTGTGTGTGTGTGTGTGTGTGTGTGTGTGTGTGTGTGTGTGTTGGAGGGGATAAAGTATTGATGAATAAAAGAGTTTTTTTAAAAATGCCTCTACACAAAGGAGAGGAACCCTCTCTAAAAATGTTAACAGACTACCATGAAAACTTGTTTTGGAACATTATAATGTAGGCTGCCAATTTTGTTTTTAAAACTAAAAGGTAACTCAGTTGGAATTTGGAAATAATTACAAACCCAACAGTAAATATGATAAAAGAATTGTAAAACAGGCCTGAGAAAAAAATAATTTTTAATATGTTTAACTAAGACACAGGAGATTAGCAAAATATTTATCGGTCTTCAAATAGCAGAAAACAATGACAACTTATCAATGCTTGGGGAAAACCATAAGTTAGGAGCTCAGCTTTATTTAAATTGGTTTCCTCAATGTGTCATAACTTTTGATTTTATGTCCATTTCATTAGAGCTATTCTTTGTATTTTGAACCATCAACCATAAAGTATCTTATCATGATTTAAGAACTGCCTCTTCACAGTCAAAAAGACACTATCCTAATTTGCCTATGTATTCATACATTTTCATATAGTAATTAAAAAATTAAATTCTACTTATATGAATCAGTCACAGCCACAAAGCCAAGGTCCATAGATCTTAAATATTTAGCACCTAAAAGAACTGCTGATATACATGGAAGTATCACCAAATCTCTTGTCACTTACGTTAGTGCTCATTGTCGGTAAAATATAACCCACAGACCAGCATCTTATCTAATGCTCGCAAGCCCTACAGGCAAGATTGTATCCCCCTCACTTCATATGTAAGCAGCCAAGACTCAAGAGAAGTCAGGTCGCTCACCCACACTCAAAGCTTTCTGATGCCAAGGCATCTGCTCTTAAAATTAATTACCTCATTCCAGAGAGCATCCACTACGTATAAAAACTGGAAACTGTTAACCAAAATCATTGCTAAGGATGGCACAACACGATTATGTAACTTCATCTCAGTCAAAAGCATCACCAGGTTAATAACCACCTGAAAAAAAGAGGAACAAGTATGTCTCAAAGTACCTCCCCAAGGATCATTAGCAGCCACAGAGGAAAAGATGGTAACTCCCAGCTGAGAAACCTGCAGATACCACATTACCAAGTAATCACCATCAGTAACTAGGCACATCAACATCACAAATCCCTTATACGTTGTAGTGAAGACAGAATATTATTTCTGTAATATTCTTGTAAATAAGTCACTCCAGTCCAGAAAAAACACTGGACTGACCCAAACTGAGGGACTCTCTTATAAATAACTGAACAATATAGTATCTTCATACTGTGAAGGGCATGAGGGACAAGGAAAGACTAAGCAAGTACTACAGACTAGAGGAGACTAAGATAAAATAACACTTAAAAACATTGTGGAACCACATAGAAAATCCTGGAACAGAAAAAGATCAACAGTGGAAAAACTGGTGAAACTTAAGTAAGATCTATGGGCTTAGATAATAACAACACTGTAACAATGTTAATGTGGTAATTATACTATGGTTATGCCAAATATTAACAATGGGAAGAGAACAGGCACTCTTTAGTTTTACAACTCTCTTATAAGACAAATTAGGTCAAAAATTTTTTTCTGGAGGAAAAATACATTTTTTTCCTTACGTGAATTCATCTACACTATCACTTTCCTACACAAATACAAACCGATACAATCAAAATGAAACAAACCGTGTAACTTTCAGTAATATTTAACAGGGCATTTTAATCCTCTGTACTACGTTTAGAGTAAGAAAATATTTAGCTTTAAGTAGATGGGTTTATGGAAAGCTATAATTATTCCCCAAAATTTATTTTATTTTACGGTTGTCTCCATTTCCTTCTAAATGCAAGACTAATTCGTACTACTAAAATGAAATTAAAAAAAAAAAAAAAGACATACCCATCCAATCAATCCGGGGCGCAATTCACAAAAATATTTGAGATCAAAATTACCAATCCGAGGATTTAATTCACGGCCAATGAAGAAATCATAGATGGCATTTCCTGAGAAGGGAAAAGTTTTTACCCAAACAGAATTCCAAACCCAATTATGAGGCATAATTCCAAGGTTGTCTAATATCCAGGGGTGATAATTCAATTGCATTCAAGAGCTTGACTGAGGGGTTTAGAAGGTGGGGTGGGGGTGTGGCTGGATCTGGAAGTATCTACCCTGCTATACACAATGGGAGTCTGTGGGGCCAAATCCCCTGATTTTAACAGACTTGGGAGATTTTTTTTAAATGTTTACTCAAAATTTTTTTAAATAAGCAATTTAATTATTCAAATGTTTAAATAGTTTAGGTTAGAATCAACCAATTTACATCCTCTGTTTTTACAGGGTCTTTTTAAAGAAGTTTACAACTTTGGACAAAAAATTATTAGTCATACACTGTGATGCTACTAACATTACTAAAATGTTACTGTAAGTTCCTAAAACATCTTTCTGTATCAAATGACTAATAGAAAAAATAGGAAAGTGTGAGGGGGGAAAATGAAACATACTTTCTTCCTTTAAATTTTTAAAAAATGTTGTCATCTTTTTATTTTTTCTTATTTCTCTTCATTTCTCAGAAACTGACGCTAGAAGAAAAGCTATCTACCAAGTGTAGAAACATCTGTTAAAGGGCTGTGGGATGCTTTCATGACACAACTTCTACCCTGCTCACCAGAGCTTGCAGGCGACAACTCATCCCGATGCGCTTTCAAAGCCCGTGTGTAGAGATAAACACTAAAGACCACAACGAAAACAGTGGCTGCGAGTGCAAGCTGAAGGAAATGATCGTACACATAACACAGGTCTATGCCCCAGAAGAGAGATGCTCCAACCACTGCAGATGTCAGGATGAAAGCATAGAATCCTTAAAAAAGAAAAAGGCAAAATATTAACATTAGCACAGGGGTCACATGAGATTTACACCATCATAAAACAATGTAATGCTATTTTAAAGTCTTAATTGTGTTTTTCAAGTCAAGTACATATAATAGATGAACAATGCCTCTGAGGGCTAATCTTCAATACCGAAGCTATGTATCTTTCACACAATTTTTTATATATTTTTGACATATTAAGTTGTTCTTTTTCATTGTGAGTAGTCATTACCTGCTTTTAACTAAGCTGAAAAAGTACACAGAAATTCCTTGTTAGAAAGCTGAAAAGGACCTCAAGTTCACAGAATCCAAACTCTCAGACCCAAAGTCAAATGGCTAACTACTAACAGAAATGGGTCAAACACACATTTTAGAGTCTTCAGGGCAATCCTGGCAGGCATCAAAATATAAATATTTTTACTTGAAATAATTCACCAATAATGGTTTCGAAAGATCCTGGTCATATTTGACCATCCTAAATGTACATCTCAAGACCCTGCCCTCAAAGCGGTGACAAAACACAAATATTTCTAAGGAGAGGCATGTACTGGGGGGCTCTAGTTGGTGGGGACATCATACAGGGTCTGTTGGACACAGAGACTTTTTACACGCAATTCCAAATTTAAAAAAAGCCATGAGGCTCACAGAGGAGCTCTTGTTCCAAGCAAGGCCTGCTTCGGCTGACCAGTGCAGTGAATGAGTACACTAACAGGCTATCTGGTTTTTCTTTTAGCTAAAGAAATAGCTTTGCTTTCAGCAGTTCAGTGCCTCCAAGAGCTGTATTCTGAGTAAGTTGTCAAATTATAACTGGATAATCAAACACATAAAAGAGGTAGCTATTAATTACAAGAGAATTCTAAAATCAAAACTTTCATAAAGTAAAATGGTTATCTCTAATTTATTATTGAAATCTTACACTTCCACATATCAGGCTTATTCAAAAGAGTAACTCTGAACTTCTGCAACTTTCCTTTAACTTTCTGAACATTTACTTAACTCTCATAAAATGTTTGAGTATTAAAAAAAAAAGTGATAGATAAAGCACTTTCTTACTTTCTAGCCTATGTGGATTTAAAATCATCATTCAGAATGTCTTTTGAATCTCCTCGGTTTCTAACAGCAAAATCTCATGAAGAGAAATCTCATACTAGAGCCAGAGCAACCAGATAAGGAAATATGAAAAGGATCAAACAGCCAGTCTAACCACCGCCAACTGCTCTCTCCAACAGCTCCAAGTCCAGGTAGTGCACTCACAAGCATAAGACCACTTAGAAAAGCATTATAGTAAATCATACCCTAGACGGAACCCCACAAAACTCTAATAACAGACCTGATGGCAATTAATTAAACACTCCACCCTCCCAGACTCCGTCTCACTGGATCTACAATGCAAGAGAGTAAGACAGAGGCAGTGACAGAAAAAGAGACACAGAGATTCTAAGCCTGGTTCCAGCATCAAGGAATTCAGTAAAAGTAAATAAAATATCTGACAGCAGCAGCAAATTAAGTATTAAGCATTCACAATGGGCCAGATACTGAGCTCAATTTGATGTTTTACATGCTTGGCCCAAAAGGCAGAAGGCAGTTCTAAATTATCTTTGGCTTTCCTTTTAGAATTCAGCAGAACAATTTCAAATAGATAAGGCACTGAACAAAAGTACCCAAAGTTAGAAAGGTAAGCAGTGAGAGGTTCAAAAAAAAGTCAAGAATAAAAATTTATAATGTAAATCCCAAGTAAATAAATGTCTACTCAATCTAGTTAACATGGAAAATAGTTTAAGGATAAACTATCCATACATTTCTTAAAGGCAAGTTAATTGCACTTTATCAAAATCTTCATGTAGCAAAGTTGGACTGGTTCTCACACAGTGCTAACAGAACAGAGAGAAAGGGACCTGAGGCTTCCCTGACCACAGATGTGACAGGGATGAAACAGAAACTATCAGACATTTGGGAGGAAAGTTTTCCAGACAAAAGCATTCTGAATACATCAAAGATACATACCCAAGACTGAGCCTGGAAGTCAGTGGGAAGAGCAAAGTAAGAGGGAGTCCGATGGCTGCCTGAGAGCATGAAGCCCACAATTAGTGCAGGACTTTTTAAGCAGTAGTGATGAATCAGGGTAATAAAATACATAAGACAAAAAAACCTATTTCAACTAGCAGTAAATGCTACTAAAAAATCAGGCTGACGAGTGGGAAAGAATTACTGGGGGGCTATGTTAACTATACACGGCCTAACTATTACAGGTTGGCTACAGGTGTAAGCAGTTTATTTGCATGTCCATCATGCAAATAAATTTACTATTTTCTACTCTAGTATAATCAGCTTTTGACAGTTTAAGGTGTACAATACTCAAAAGTTTGAGCTATCAACAACATGACTTTTAAAAAATTACCATTTAATCTATACTTGAGTCTTCTTCCATCAGTGAGAGGTGTTCCTTCCACAACCTTAAAAGAAAAAGTTTTTTTTAATTTAAAAAGCACAACATTTTACCATCATATATATGTCTTCCAATAATACTTAAATTTCAACACGCCCAAGGAGGAGACCATCTTTTAATAGGGAAATTTGGCTTCAAGTTTCAAAAATCTCAACAGCACACTCTTTGATGAAACAATTCCACCTTCAGGAATTTATCTTAAATTTAAATCTAATGATAACCTATCAGTGTACTGAAATAACTGCAAAAGCCACCCTCCCTCCAACCATACCTTGTGCCACCATAAGACTAAATGTGCTTTAAGATAGAAAACCTTTATATCTACTGGATCTCTAATTCAAAAATCTCCCATAACTTCCCCCTACTTGCAAAATAAAGTACAGGTTTGTTGTTTTACATTTGTGAGGTCCTTTTCAATCAGGCTCTACCCTACTTACCCAGTCCACTCTGGCCAATGTGATATTTGATATGTACTTATATATTTACTTGCTCTACTCTCCGTACAAATGTTCACTCAGTTATTCAATCATTTTATGTCATTTATTTTTTTATATCCAATAAGAGATTGTGAGCACTTCTAAGATCATTTCATCTCTTTGGAGTCACCCACAGCATTCAGTACAGAGATAGACACCCCTACAAAAGGTACTCAAGAAATACACAACTTGAACTGGAAGATTCAAATTAAAACTTGCAGCAGCAAGTCACAATTTACTCCCCAAATAACTACTCAAAAATGTTACAACTCACTTTCAACTGCAAAATACTAGTATGGTATCGATTCTCTTAGGCTAAAGTACTTTACTCTTTCATTAGCTATGAAAGGGAACCCAGGAAAAATTTAATACCAGTCTAAGATAATAGGATTAGTAAAAACCCACATGCTAATTTTTATCCATCCTTATCTACTAAAGGTAACAAATACTATGCTGGGTTTTAGTCTGTGACTACACATATATAAAGTTTTCAACCATTAAAATTGCTTAATAAATATTATTTAGTTAAACTAGCCATATCCTACATTAATCTGAATTTGTGACTTTTATTGTAGAGTTTTACAATAAAATGCTTGCAGATCTACATCACAAAAATCCTTACTAGAGTCAATAATATTATGGTTAGAATTTAAAATGTTTAAAGGCTGTAATTCCACCCTCTTTTTGCTGGCATTAGCCTATTCTAATAAAACTGATCCTTTGGTTTACAGACAGTCGATAAACTTGAAAAGTCCTTAGAATAAGATCTCTAAGTGAATTATTTATTGTTTAGGAAATCTCATGTTCCTTTAAATATATCCAGGTTACAGTATTCTACTGAAAGAAAAACTATACTTAGCAATGAGGACAAATTTTAAAGACACTACCTGAGTTTTAAAAGAACAAAAATGTTACTAACAACAGATTTTTGAAATTCACCACATCAAGAAAAAAAGTAAAAGATACAAACCAGTTCATTAATAATTTAAAATTCTGTGTCTGAAACTATATATTCTGAGGGTGATTTTTTTTTTTAGCAACAAGTTCTCCCATTAGTTAGGCTATTTTACAAAATAATTTATTCTTTCCTATTTGGTTTGGAAGGTTACACAGAAAACCTCAATTAGACTTTAAAGTTCTGTTTAATAAGCAAGTGTCATAGAATAGAAAAGTAATGGCTTAATAAACTAAAGTTTTGGTTTCAGTAGTTACAACTAAAGACAACTCTTAACCTTGAAACTACTGTACATTTCTTTATGTAAACAGAGGAGAGGGAAGGAAATTCTTACAATATTATGCCATAACAAAAACTTACCTTCCCTATTGGCAGTAAGTAGAATAGAGACTGAAGGGAAAACCAGAGAAGGTAAAGCCCAAATACTCTGGTTTCCCATAAGTCAGACAAAGCTGGCAAAGGAGGCGGGAAATTCAGAAGACTGGGATCCCTCTGTTTACACATCAACAGCAACAGGAAGAGGAAGACAGGTAGGCCAAGCATGATGAGAAATGCACCTGCAAACAACCAGTGCATATTCAAGGCTCAAATTTCAATTCCGTTTTGTAGGTTCTTTTAAAAAATCACTGGGTTTTCTTAAGGTCAAAATTCAAGTCTGGCTAGCTATTTAAGTCAATTTCTAATGTACATCAAATAACTCCTACTCTCTACTTGTCAAGTCCAGTGGGCAAGTAACCAAGGACATTAAAGTGGTAAAAGAGCAGAAGTCTAACTAAATTACACTTCAGAAACCAAGTTCTACATAATCCATCCTATAATCCATGTATAATCCATCCACCTATACATACACATAATCCATTCCACTATGCAAATGTATTGGAACTCCAACAAGTCAAAGATCAGAACATCTAAACGTTAATAGCCAAAGTTTAAAATAGCCTTATATCTCTAAGTATAATAATACATTCATGGACCATATGTACAGATTTAAGTGCTGCTGGACACTAATTTTAACAGCCCCACTACCAAGGATTATCACTTACAAAATACAAAGTAATTAAGCCAGGCAAGATTTTCAAACATTTGAAATTCCATTTCTTTTACTAGCTCATTAAATTTCACCAGCTCCACCTACTTATACTTAATAACCCCAAGTCTTTGAAGACTTGATGATATTTAACCCTCACACTCAACCTGTCTAGCAGGCAGGGTAGACTCCATGACTTAATTTTATACGTGTAGCTTCTTCCCACTGCTCCTGCCCAAGACAAGCCTGGTTGCCTCAGGGTTGATTATTAGCAGATTCCTGTGTTTCTGATAATTCACCATCTCTCCTATTTACAACAATCATGTTAACCTGGCTAACCTGCTCAAAACCTACTAATAGATTGCTAAATTTCAAACAAAGCTGCATGAGTATCCTTTCTATTCTATAATAATCCTTAAAAATACTCCCATCTCAGGCCTTTGCACCTGCAGCTCCTTCTAACTAGAAGGCTCTTGCCCCTGCATCCCCAAGTTCATTTCCTGGATTGTGTGACATTTCTTCAGAGAAAGGACTTTCCTATTCACCTGATGACAACTACCATTTGTCTACCCTGCTTGCCCTCCTTAAACTCAATTCTGGTGCCTACCAGGTACTCCTCCAAACTCTAAGTCTTTTTTCTGTGTGGCTGTCACTTCAAAGGTTCTCAATGATGTAGGTCCTTTTGTAACAATTTTTTCTTCTGTAAAATCGATGTCTTTTAATTTGATCTCATCTCTTCTCGGACGAAGACTGTACTGTGTAGATATGTAACTACTTTCTTGTGACAAGTGGAATTTTTCCTAGTGAAAAAAGTAAAACTATATTAAATAAATGTTGCCAGAAATTATGACTAATAGTACCACAATAACTAATTCAGTATCTTAATATAGCTATATACTAGTAAAAATACTAAGACAGAATTTTAGAAAAGATTGTAAAAAAAAATTGTGGTTTTCGGGCCTCCCCGGTGGCGCAGTGGTTAAGCGCTGCGCTGTGGAGCTGTCGGCAGCGGCGACACGAGTTCGACGCCCGGCCAGGGAGAATCCCACATGGTGTGGCAGACCTCCCCTGCCTCGCCCGCTGCTCCCCTCAGCAGTGTATTTCTGATCTGCCTGTTCTGCTCCCCACTCTGTCTCTGGTGAACCCTCTCGCCGCCCCACGCCTCTGGCCTGTACCCCAGCTTGTATGTATAAATAAAAAATAAATTTAAAAAAAAAAAAATTGTGGTTTTCAATGTGCTTCTTTAGGGAAAGTCACTTTTCATACCTGTGTGTTTTTGTGGGGTATGTCATTCCTCTCCATGTGCTCAGGTTCTCCATTGTATCTGCTAATGCTGTTTCCAAATGGTTTCTAAATTGAAGAACATAAAACATTTTAACCATAAGAACATGACAGAAAAACTAAATTTAAAAGGAACATGACAGTAAAATTTACTATTATGAAATTAAACAATAAAGATTTCCATAGCCTTAATTCCAAAGAATTCAGCCAACTTTTATCAAAAACAAAAAGGAATAATATTTTTGAGTCTTACAATGCAGATTTCTACATAGGATCTTTCATCTTTTAGAAGTAATTAGACTAAATATAATTTCATTGTTCAACAACAGATACTCTAATATTTATGAGATAAAGTAAAAATTAATAAATTAGTTTTTTTTAATGGAAAAGACATTTACTGCCCCCAAATAGCCACTTATGAAAATTACCAGTGACTGACAAACTACCTATTTTCTGGTTCTCTGGTTTTTACTTAACCATAAATTTTCTTTCCCTATAACTTCTCTCAACTCAATTTCTTTCCCTGAATGTACATACTCTTCAAGTAGTGGAGAGAATTTAGCATCAGACTGAACAGAGATCATGCTTTGACCTGCAAAAGATGTTTTAGACAATGCATGGCTGAAATCTGTCTCTTTGCTGCTGTATATATCACTAGTAAACTATAAACACTAATAAACTAATGAACTAACACTAATAACTAAAAGGAGGAAAACAAATTAAAAACATAAGCACATCCTTGGGAGGACAGCCGGTACAGCATAGCTTTAATCTAGTATCAAGTTTTAGTTCCAATGATGATCTAAATGTGCATCAATAACACTGAATATATACTTAGGTTCACCTAAGTACCTATGAGTCACTTATTAGCAAATGGACCCACCAAAAAAACTATATTCTCAGTTTTCAAATGTCCAATATATAGTCTATAGTAAACCAAATATAACCCTGTAACACAGTTAGCCAACCCTAAACTGTACTGACTACAAATTAACAGGATACTCACACAGCGAGTGTGTGCAGGGATTATTGCAAGAGCTCATGACTAGCAGTCAATAAGAATGCATGATGTTCAAAGCTAGTGCACTGTAAGTATAATCTTTGTCAAGTAACACACCACCCCCAACTCCAGTACATGGTGAGACCGGAACTCTACCGATGAGCAACAAAGCCAGTCTCTAGTCTTTGGTTCATTTTAAAGACAAAGGTCCAGCTTGTATGCATAAATAAATAAATCTTAAAAAACAAAAAAGATAAAGGTCATTCAATGCTTTAAAAAAAAAAATGAAATGTGACAGAAAGCAATATGCATTATCTATTCTTTAACCAGACTCACCTGAACAAGAGTCATTCACTGACAGAATACTCAAACTCACCAGTAATCACCAAAATGGAAGTTAAAACAGTAAGTCGAAAATCTCTGATACTCAATAATCATATTAGAAAAAAATGTATTACTATAATACTCCAAACAGGATTTGAGTATTCAAACATTACTAACACTGGTATAAACTTGAAGAAATCTGGCAATATGTGTAAGAGCTTCAAATCTGCTCTATCCATCTGACCTGGCAAATCCACTTATAAGAATTTACCCTAATGGGCCTCCCTGGTGGCACAGCAGTTAATCGCTGCACTGTGGAGCTGTCTGCAGCAGCAACACAGAGTATGACGCCCAGCTGGGGAGCTTCCTACATGGTGTGGCAGACCTCTCCTGCCTCGCCCGCTGCTCCCTTCAGCAGTGTATTTCTGTCGATTTGCCTGTTCTGCTCCCTACTCTGTCTCTGGTGAACCCTCTCGCCACCCCACACCTCTGGCCTGTACCCTAGCTTGAATGCATAAATAAATAAATCTTTAAAAAAAAAAAGAATTTACCATAAGGAAGTATCAGATGTCATATAAGAATATTTGTTTATAATAGTAAAAATTGAGAAAGAAAAATAATAGAATGTTCTATCAACAGACAACTGACTTTAACAATTATATCTATATACTTTATGGTATATCCAAACAATACAACAACAAAAATGTCAAAAAATATGATACAGGTTGTTCCCAACATTTTAAAATTTAAAAACCAGACTACAGAATAATATGCATATAATCTGGTTTTGAAGGTCTGAGTGCATTTTACCTAGAAAGGAAGTAATATTAAGTGAATTCACTAAAATGACTTTTATTCTATTCTTTTTACTTAAAACATATTTTCTATTTGATCTGCCATCTAAAGTATTCATTGTGTAGTGTACTACAGGCTCTAGTTGCCAGGGTATTTCCAACCTTATACTCAGAAACTAATTCTATTAAAATAATAATCTTTGAATAAGGAAAGTGATCACAATGATGCTAAGAGATCAAGAATGTTTCTATAATCTACTTATGCCTCATTATTTTATACATAAACTTTTATATAGTATAAAAACATATTCCGTTCTACCTACAATCCTATTTTATATTTAAACACTGTTTTTTTAAAAACCCCAATATTAAATAGCACTCTAATAACTTAAAACATTATTTTTCACTGGTATTTAAAAAGAGTTCTAATTTCCATTCTTCCACGCATTTTTCCTGTATTTTCATGTATTAGTCATCACTTTAGATTTGATATTTCACTGACACTTTAATATTATTAATTAAAAATAATCTGAGTAAATATATACATGAAGGGGAAGACTATGTTTCAGACAAAGTACTATGTAAGGATAAAAATCTCCCAAATACAATTACCAATACCAGTGGAGTCAATTTAACTTCCAATACTTCTTTCCTCATTTCCTTAATATCTGGCTGTTTCGAAGCTGAGGCTGAGGCTGATCTGCGGGAATTTCTGGGTGGTCGGCCTGGGGATCTGGAGCGCGACCTTGACCGACTCCCTCGACGTCTAGAGGGAGAACTGGAAGTGGAGCCACTTTTCCTTTGCCTAAAGGAAGTCAAAGGCTAGAAGGGCAAGAAAAGGGAAAGAGCTTTATCACAAATCATGATATAGCAGACAGGCCCAAAGAAGAAGAGGAAAACATGGTGCTATTGACTCAGAAACCATCCCAGAAAAAGCTATCAGATGAGGCCAGGGAAAAAACTGTAATGCCAAATGATGCCTTTCTAGTCCTAATTTTTCTTTCACAGTTTTGCCATGAAATGAATGTATCTAAACCAATTAGCGATACATTTTCCCGGTAATTACACAATTAATATTGATTAAAACTGAGTTGATGGGACAAGAGAAATTAGCACATGAACAATAAAAATAGTAGTCCCACAGTTTCACTCTGAACAAACTACACAGGTAGATCTTGAAAATGCTTACAAGTCTGAATTACTTAACAATGTTTTAACTCTGTCCTCACCCACTCTAGACCACTACTCTGGGATTTTCCAAGACCTGGAAGGCAAACCATCCTCCAGGCCAAATTCCTCCCACATATTTTTGTGTGGTCTACCTATGATCTATAAACAGCTTCACATTTTTTAAGTTACTGCCAACAAAATCAAAAGAGTAAAACTTCATGACAGGTGAGAATCATCTGAAATTCATATTTCAGTGTCCATAAGTTCTACTGGAAGACAAATATTGCCCAGCGCCTACATACTGTTTAGAGCTGCTCCAGCAGTGTAGAAAGTACTGGGTTCATAAAGTCTAAAATATTTACTGTCTCTGTATTCAAAAACAATGCTCACCACTGTCTAGAACACTCAAACTGTGGTCAATAGGTGAGGGGGTTCAAGAACTGTTTATTACTTATCTGCAACAAGGAATGAAATTGAGAATAGGTGTGTAGAAATTTTTATAACATTCTGACCAAGTAATTTTATGTCTGGTGAATCTGAGAATAAAAAGTTAAAGTTTTCATTTTTTACATCCTTTTTTTCCAGTTGCCTACGAATTCATTTTCATGATATTTTATGTAAGCATTTATACATCACACATCAGATTTTTTTGAAGCCCAGGCCCTCTGCAGATAGGTAAAAAGCCCTGAGCTAGGGTCAAATCTATTTAATGCCATTCTCTTGATTAGTCATTCATCATTTATGAACACTCTCTTTGGTATTGAGAATGAAAAGATTATTTCTTTCATATATGGAATATAAATAACTAAGGCAAATAAACTAACCAAGCACAACAAAAGGTAACTGTGAAAAATGTTAGTTACCAAAAGAAGAGGGCAAATGGAGTTGGAAAGAAAGGGTGGAAGGGGCAAATTCGATAGTGAGAACAGCAAAAGAATTTTGATGATGGGTGAAGCGAGGCATATATATACAAATATACACATACACATACACATACATATAAAGGTGTAAAACTGCCAGAAATGTATACATTACTGTAAACCAATGTAAATAAGTAAAATTTCATATAAAAAAATTTTTTTTGGTGTTCAGGATAAAACCCAAACTCCTCCACTTCTGCCTCATGTTGAATCCTTCTCCTACCACACCTGGCTTCCAGCACTTATCTGTCTATCCCCCTGCCCCAAGCCTTTGCCACCTGTGGAAGCTGCCACTTCAGTCACCAGTTATTTACATTTGTCCTCAGCATTCAGCTCAGGTGTCATTGACTCTGAAATCCTTCCCTGAAACTCACTGCTCCTTCCCTAATTTCATGTGCTCCAACACCACCTATGACAAATTTCCATCAGAGAATGTAGGAAGCCAAGGAGCTGACCAGTGTTAAGTATCTGTCTTCTCCAGATACTTCTCCCTGAGGACAGGATACTGTGCCTTATTCATACATTCCAGAGCCAAAAACAGTGTCTGACTCTGGAATACGAGCTTTGCCTCCAAACAGTGAGAACTCAACAATCTAAAGTCAAAAACCAAACCAATAGTTATTTCCCACTTACTGAAAATATGCTCTGGTAAACCAAAGAGGCACTTACCTTGATATCATTCTCTTTCAATTCAAGTTCAGTTCCATCTTTGTATTTTACAGTGTAAAGCTGGGACTTTCTGTCATGGCTCAGAATTTCTACTTCATAATAAAGTGAACTCCCAGGCCACCGACCTCTTACCACTTCACCGTCAGCAAATTTCCTACTTGGCATTTTCAAAAATTAGTCTGAATAGTTAAAAAAAAAAAAAATGGAGTTAATGCGTACACATTTACCTTTTTTCATAGCTTAAACACACAAAATACAACTTTCAAAAAAAATTAACTATTCAAGATTGTAGGGTCAGAAAGGCCTCTGGAGAAAAAAAAAATAACCCTTAAAAGACACTCAGCGGGTATAGGGGTGGGGGAGGGTAAGGGCACAAAATGGAGTAGAAAAGAACACAAGGGACCATGGACATGGATCACGGGTGAATTGGTGGTGGGTTACCCAAGAGCAATACAAAATGTAAAATATATAAATAACAATAAAAAAATTAAAAAAAAACAATTAACCTATTTTTAAAAAAAGATGTGAAAACTGAAGTTTAAAGATATTAACTACTTTGTTGGAGGGAATTAAAATAGCATGTAGGGCCTCCCTGGTGACGCAAGGGGTTACGTCTCAGCACTATGAAGCTATCCATAGCCACTGCAGCACCGAGTGCGATCCCTGACCAGAGAGCTTCCCACATGGCACAGCAGACCTCTCCTTTCTCGCCCGCTGCTCCCCTCAGCAGTGTATTTCAGTCAATCTGCCTGTTCTGCTCCCCACTCTGTCTCTGGTGAATCCTCTCTCTCACACACACACACCCCACCTCTGGGCTACACCCCAGCTCTTGTATGCATAAATACATAAATCTTTAAATAAAAAAAATAACATGTAATAACAGAGTTAGGATAATACAGAGGTTTTTTTTCTACATCATATCTCATCACTTTATAGAGATGGTATATATAATATAGATACTAAGATTAATTATGACAACACATAAAGGCAAGAATTGATTTGTACTATGCAAAATGCCACCCACCTATGGTGATATTTCTTGCAGACTACAAGACATAACCTCAAAAAGGACACATTTTCTGATTTATAAATTTGCATATAGTCTTACAAAAGCTTAATTTTTTAACAAGTTACTTTTATTAAAAATCATAAGCTCTATGAAACATACTGGGAAAATCAAGAATGTATAATTAACAATACAATAACTCGTCAACAGGAGGAAAAATAATTTCAGATCTATAGTGAACAGTAAATTTGGGGTTATTTCATAAAGCTTTCAACTCTTACAGTTAAAGTCCCAAATGCGAGTTAGTACCAACATCACATATCTGGACTAGTACATACCTGGCCTTCAGCCCAGCTCATCTCTTTCAAACTACTGCAGACATTAGTTATAACCTTCTTTTCCACTGAATGAAAACATGGCACATAAAGTGTTCCATAAATAATACTGCAAGAAGCCACAAGCAATCTGTAGGGATTGCCTCAAACTTGAGGCCTGTTTGCCTTTTTTCAGACATCAACTGATTGCTGGGTGCTTCCAGCTCTTAGTAGGTTTCTCCCACCACTGACCAGCAGACTCACATTTCCACCCAACGCCAGTGCCTCTGTACTCCAACAAGAACTGAACTAGCTGGAGCTGGTCCAAAAAGGAGACAATACCTTAGAAAAGATCTCTCCCTAAGTCACCATCTCACCAACTAAGCAACCCCCCATATTTCACCAGGGCATACAAATAAACATCCTTCACCAGGCTCCTGTCAAGAATGATTATACAAGAACATGTAAGAACTTCTGAAGACAATGGGGAGTTAAGAAAGGAGAAAGTTACATCACCCAACTTTTCCGGGGAAAAAGTCTTTCCTAAGTGCCACATTTCTTCATTGTTAATCGCCTGAGAAAAAACTTAACAAGTTTCACCTGTTTAAATAGATCGTAGCTAGTTTGGTAGATGAAAGAAAACAGGACTACTTATCTACTGATTAGAGGAAGTCAGTCCATTTATGCATTAGGTAAAAGACTGCTCCTTCTAACAGATACCTGAGATAGCATCACTAGGATAATGAATGGGTTTGGGCTTAGAATGGGAAGAAGAGGCGGGAGTGGATTCAGAAGTTCAGGGAATGAAGTCACACCTGGAAAGGAGCCACCTGAGGGGTAACTGGGAAGCAGGGGGTACTGGACACCTTGGGATGTGGAGGGGGACATAAAAAAAAGGAGACAATAGCAAGCTTTGCCTATTTCAACATCTGGCTTCAAATACTAAGAAAGAGGAAGGAAATCGTACCCTTCTTCTCTCTCCTCTTGTGCCCCACCCCCTACTCCTCCGCCAGATGCCCCGTAAATCAAAGCATTGTTAACTAGTTAACAATGTGATTAGAGTACTTGTTCTCCAACACATAGGGTCACATAGGGCTGGAAGAAGGCAAATATGTCTTTCTCCATGAAGATGCCATTCACGTGCCAAGCAACTCTTACATACTTTTGAAACACGGTCTCTCAAGACTCAAGCGCTACCCAGATTTTTAAAAATGAAATCAGAAACATTATGTGCATCCCATTTTGCACAAAAGGCACACACACTGCCACATGTGATGATACAGTGTAATTACACCCTACAATAATCTGCAGAAGAGAATTAGCCAGGCGGGATAGGTAGGACACAAAAGTACCCACAGCGTGATTTGGGTTTTTTGTCACCTTTCCTTTCCTAAATTAATCTAAACATTGCTGGGAAAGGAAAGCACAAAGACTGACAATCTCCCCTCAATACCTGAGCCCAAGGTTAGCCTATTAGGCAAAATGCAACTAGCTCCCCCCCACCCCCCTTGGCCTGGCCCCAAGCCCCTTCTGCAGGATGCAAAAGAAACACCACCTCCTGGCGACAGAGGCAGAACAGCCTGACTTCCCCCCAAGAAACATAAGCACCTGAAGAAAACCACTAACCAGTCACTCTCTTCCCTCCTTCCTGGAGAGCTCTTGGAAACTAAACTTAAACCCTCCAATTTGGAACCCCCTGCTCTTCTCCCACAGCCCCATTCTCTACGCAGTGAAGCTCCATAGTGTAATTAGTTAGGCATGTTTATTTGCAAGGTCCCTGAGGGCTGTAGCCAAGAGTGCGGCTAGACTAGAGCTTGCCCCACACCGGAGAAAAGCGCACTCGCTCCATGCTGAACCCTCAGGTGGTCCACGTGCTGTCCAGTGTATCTACTGGGTCCTTCTGAGATCCACAGCCTGATTCCCCGCAGTGCAATCACTTGAGTGAAGGCCCCGGAACCAGGCTCGCTACAATCAAGTGCTTACTAAGTGCCCTCTTGAGACTGTCGGACGGTATCAATACAAAGAACTTTTTCTAAGCCTTAAAAGGTTGAAAGACAGGATCGAGATTCAGCAGAAGCACGCAAACCTGGTTAACTACAGGTTTTTGGAATATGCGGAGACACCAAGCAAAGGATTTCAACACACACAAGCGAGCAGTCCGGCATTTGGCACTGGAGGACCACCAAACCCCGACGGCCACGACTCGCAAGGCCAGTGACAACCTGCTCCTACTAAAGTCAACTTTTGCAACCCCACTTCCCCGTCCGCCGGCTGCCGCGCCTTTCTCACTAGCCTCCCGCCCAAACCACCTCCCAATCTGTCAAAAAAGCGCTGAGAGCGGGCCTGGTGCTGCAGGGCGGGGACAAAAGGGCCAAGGAGGGTCACCCACCCACAAACCCTCTCCAATCTACATCATTTTACACCGACGCGGAGCGTCCAAAATGGAGGGAAACGTCCGCAATTTAAAACCGGCAGCTCCATTTCCGCAGCAGGCAGGGCGCGCTCAGAGCCTCGTCAGCCGCGGCCCCGAAAGATCCGGAGGAGGGGAAAGCGGGCCGCCGCCTCACCAGAGCGGGTGCCGAGGGGATCCCGGCCCAGCCGCCGCGCCCAGCCTGGGGCTTCCCCCTCCGGGACCTCGCAGGCTGCGCGAGTGGGGTAGCTTACCTGGGTCGGGCTCCCGCAGGAACACGAACCGCTCCAGGAGAGTAGCCGAGCAGCAACCTGGCGTCGGTTCCGCGCGCGCGACGCTGCCCCGCCGCGTTCTCGCGCTCTTGCGACCCGCGGTCCTGCGACTCGGGCACGCGCCTCCCCGGTCCCGCCCCCATCTTGCCCCGCCTACCAGTGTGCCTCCCAGGATTCCCATTGGCCTATCGACCTTTTGAATCGCCCCCAGTGCAGGCAATTGGTCGTGCTCCATGGCGCGTCCGACCCGCCCCTCGGCGAGGCGGCTGAGCAGAGTTTGGGGAACCCGGCCAGGCGGGTCGGCCTCTGTTACGGCCGGGAGTCCTCTGTTTGAGTCTTATCGCAGCAGCCCAGGCACCCTCGCTGCCTAAGGACCCCGCGTGCTCCCGCCTTTTTCCTC
Source organism: Scalopus aquaticus (assembly GCA_004024925.1). Classification (NCBI taxonomy): domain Eukaryota; kingdom Metazoa; phylum Chordata; class Mammalia; order Eulipotyphla; family Talpidae; genus Scalopus; species Scalopus aquaticus. The sequence continues at coordinate 197,832 of PVIJ01000453.1, read as the reverse complement.
CTGCCACTCGCCGCAGTAGCCAGACGTTGCGCAGCAGAGGATTTGGGGTGCGAGGCGGCCTGGCAGGAGAGATAATAAGCTGCAAAAAAAAATAATAAATTCGTATGGTGATAATTAAAGATCAACAGTCCAAGACCGAAAGTGCTTCTTACTAAAAACACGATCAGTGTTCTCCTTACCGGGTTAAATATTCCAGTACCGTGCCAAGCAGTGGCTCCGAAGGCGGTCAGGGTCTCCTTTGTCTTGGCGATGCTTGTGGTTGCATAGAAGCCGACCCGAACCCCAGCTTGGGGTCCGGGAAGGAAGTGTGGTAAAGAATGCCCAAGGGTTCCCTGTAACAACTGTGAGAAGGAGGATTAGTACTAAGGGAAAGCCCTACCGAGAAATAGAAAATACTCAACGTGGGTGATGGAACGGAAAAATTGTTTTCCTGAGATACCGCTTGATCTGCATTCCACAGTCTGGTTTTAGCCTCTAAAATGCTAGATCTTTATATTGTTAAATCCAAATCTGTTATGAACCCTAAACCTTTTTTTTCTTCTAAGTTATTATTGGTTTCCTTCCTTTGAGGTTAAGAATTTGAAGCAATCCATTGACGTTCCCTATTTTGCAATATGGCTTTAATCAAAGTATTTCTTAACACCCTTACTAGGTAACGTTAAGTGAATTTCTATATTGGAAGCATTATCTGTTAAAATATAAAAATTAGTAGGCCTTTTCATTTTTATCACAGGTGCACTTCTCCAGGTACAAGAGTTGTTAGTATAAAAAAGGAATACACCCCCCCCCCCAAAAAAAAGGAATACACTGAGCCTTCTCTTTCACTCACATCCGGTATGAATGAGTTCATCTGAGCTTTTCCTGAGACCAAAAATATTTATAATTATTAATCCTAATAGCTAAACAGTGTGACATTTTTTTCTTTTCTCATGTTATACCCAGAACCAAGACTTTTTTTTTTTTTTACATGCAAGCTGGGGTACAGGCCAGAGGCGTGGGACTGCGAGAGGGTTCACCAGAGACAGAGTAGGGAACAGAACAGGCAGATCAGAAGTACACTGCTGAGGGGAGCAGCGGGTGAAGCAGGAGAGGTCTGCCCCACCATGTGGGATTCTCCCTGGCCGGGCGTCGAACTCACGTCGCCGCTGCCGACAGCTCCACAGCGCAGCGCTCAACCGTTGCGCCAACGGGGAGACCCAGAACCAAGACTTCACTGAGTCACACACTTCCCAGATCATTTCCATTTATGAAGCTTTATTTTAAAAAAGAATTTCATTTCAAAGATCAGGTTTACAAAGTCTCATTATAACAAAATGAATTTAAAAGGTTGTAAATTACTAGAGTCAGGTTTGTTATCAATAATAATATACTTTATAGGTTTCCTTCTAAAGACTTTTTAAAAACATGATCTTGACATCAGGAAATCTAAGCAGTATTTCTAGTTAGTGGAGAGAAACATTGCAAAAAGACAGATGAATATCTAGGCTACTTTCTCAATAAAGAAACTCTTGATATTTTCCTCTTCTTTTTTTTTTAAGATTTATTTATTTATACATACAAGCTGGGGTACAGACCAGAGGTGTGGGGCAACGAGAGGGTTCACCAGAGACAGAGCGGGGAGCAGAACAGGCAGATCAGAAACACACTGCTGAGGGGAGCAGCGGGTGAGGCAGGAGAGGTCTGCTGCACCATGTGGGATTCTCCCCACCTGGCGTCCAACTCACATAGCTGCTGCTGACAGCTCCACAGCGCAGCGCTTAACCACTGCGCCACCAGGGAGGCCCTCTTCTTTTCTTTAAGACTGGTAAAAACTATGTAGTTTTGGGAATGGAGAATTTCCAGGCTTAGTTCTCAGAGAGATGTTCGTCAATTAACAAGTTGTGAGTTTTCCAAATATATAAATTAAGTCACTTAAACACCCATGTCTTAACAGTGCCCTTGTTAACGTGCCATGAGTGGCATGGTCTCCTTCCCCACTTACAAGGAAAATGGGAAGACAAGCAAAGCCTATCAACACTCCCACTAAAGCAGCCAAAAAACACAGGAGGGTCCAAGAAATTTCACATAATACAGGAGTCACAGTGTTACACATTAAATTGTGGCTGCTATTTGGTTCTGGTTCCCAGAGGATCTTGGCTATTAGGACTGAAACATCTCTTTCAGGAAATAGGTGTAGGTAAAATTTGTCAAGGCATGAAGTCCAGTTGGACTCATTTGGTATTGCTTTATGAGGTATAACTTTTATACACTGGGAGCTGTAGAAAGCCTTTGTTCGCAAAGTAGAAAGCACTAGAGAGCCATCTAATAAAAACACATTTCTACTAATGTTGTTTGATCTGAATGGTTCCTATTCACATAGAAATAGAGCTCATGATCAACATGATGAAATAATGATGTCCATCCTGTTAATGATTTTTCCCCATTTTAATTTGAAACACAAACACACATATATGGAGCACTGATTAGTCCACTTTTTCTTAACATTTAACTGTCAGGAGGCAAAAGGAAAAACTGATTCAAACTCAGTGTTAGCCTCAACTTCAATGGAAGAATTACAATAGGGGAGGCATGTGTCTGTGATAGAGAAAGAAAAGTAGAAGCAGGAGCTGCTATAAAAAAAATCATAATAATTAACCTATATCTATTAATTTCTTACCTCTGCAGCCAGGTGCTCTGAAAACTACCGTGTCTTCATTTATTTAACCCTCTGGTAGCTCTGGACTAGGTAGCTGTGTGACTTCCAGTTCTGGCTCTCACTTTCAGCCCTTCTCCAACTACTTTTCTAATTTCCTCATCTGTAAAATGGGGGTAATGATTGTACTTAGTCGACAAGTTAATTGTAAGAATTAAATGCAATTGGAAGGTATAGCAGGCAATAATTCTTTGCATAACTTCATTTTACCTCAAGTTCTTTAAGCCACCATTTTTAAATTAAATATAAACAAAGGGAGCTTTTAATAGCAGATGTGTCAATAAATATGTAATGCATTTGTTGTTTTTTATCTTAGTATTTAAATTTTTGAACCCTATAGTGTACATTTAAATATGAGTCTCTCTTCAGTCTTTACATCTGTATTATTCTAACTAAAAAAAATTTAACTCACTGGACTCATCTTAAAGTCTAAGATCATTTGTTCAGAAAGTGTTATTATTCAACCTTATTTTATATTAACATCTACTGATTAATAAATGTAAAAAAATAGACTAAAATTTGTTTGGGTGTGTTGGGAGTCCTAAAATGTTTGTCTACAGGAAAAAAAACTCAGACTTCATAGCATGACATACAAGAAACCCTTTAAAACTCTGTGCGCTAAAGGGAAGGAAGGAAGACTGGAGGGAGGGAAGGAAGAAGGAAAAGAGGGAGGGAGAAGGAAGGATGGATCTTGGGCTCTGGTGGAGGACTATGGTGCCTTGGTGGTGGGTGTGGTGTAGTAACATCTGAAGAGCACATGTGAACCTACACCCCTGAATCACAGAGTGTTACATACCAATGTTACCTCATAAAATATTATGCGATTTTTAAAAAATAAAAAGAAATGATGTTTCAAAAATAAAATTCTAAGAAGAGAAAGTGCATACTTCTGGAATTGTTTTATAATTCAACATAGGCTTCATCACAAAAATTTTGTAAGTTTAATTGCCTTGTGTATACATGGATGTTTACCTTTTGACAAACAAAGCTTCTGTTTAGAAGGGTGTAGTGTCAGAGTTTTGTTTGATGCAATTGCACATCATGTGTGTTTGAGAACCAATTCCCAGTACTTTTCCATAGATTTCTTTATTTTTACCACAAGGCTAGTAATAACATTCGTTATATTAGATATTTCACCTCTGACATAAAAAATTCTCAAAACCTTTAGTTTGAGAATTCATCCATGAATTGAAAAAGTGAAACATTGGAATTAATTTAACCAATTTCATATTGGAATTGTTTGATAATAGCGAAATAAAATTGGCAACATTTAACTATTTAAGGAGTATTTAACAAAGTCAATATGTTTATATGCTTTAATAGTTTACGTAACAGTGAACTATCATTTTACTTTTTCATATCTACAATCTACATATTTCAAGCAGTAGAGCTGAAAAAGCATATTGGAAAACATAACACTTAATCAAATTTTAATTTGTGTGCCTTAAATGATTAAAAACAAAACTCTTGTCCTAAAAGAGATGTGATTTATCCCATGTGCATTTAGAGGAGAGTTTAAAAACATAAGTAGTACAGATGGTTACAAGAGTGCTACCTGCTTGCTACATAACAAACAGTACTATATAAGCTGTAACAGCCACTTAGAACTGTAGTCACAGAAATATTTGAAAACACAGAAATAATGATGACTATGAATGCCACAGACATGCTGTTTTGGAAGTGTTATTTCACAGATGGACATGATTGCTATTCAGTAAAGGATATAGGGAAGTGTATAAAATCCATTTAATAAAGATGGCTCTAAGTGCTATGAGAACAAAAATAAGAAACCCTTGCCCTGATGGATTTATGCCTGTCTTACCCTTCCCATCCACTTCATCCTCCTAATCTACAAAATTCCTGATGGGAATGCTTTATTTTTACTTTATTTATTTATTTATTTACTGACTTACTTACTTATTTCCTTCCTGCTTCTTTTGAGACCAGCCTGTTCTTACTCATGCCCAGAGAATCTTTCTCTGCCTCTCTGCTCACATACACTTCCCAGGCACACAGTCACTGTTTGACCCTTTACCACATTATCACATCCACTCTCCTGGAAGGCAGGGAGCATAATTCATGTTTGTATCACTCCACATTAAATGAAGAAATGAATGGTGAAACTGTGTCATGTGTGTTCTTCTAGAAACCAGACTAGTAAATTAATCTATAAAAATCTGGGGCTGGTTACTGAGTTTCTCCGAGGCTTGATTAAGGCAAGAAGCTACAGAGTTTTCGCTGGCATTAATTTGCTCCTACTGACTAGGGGGGATAAAGAAGCTTGCTTGACTGTCCTCCCGCCAGTCTCCTCTACCCGCTGCCTTTGGGCCTGCTTCCCTGCCAGTGCTAGAACCATCCGCGCTGCTGAGTGTCCTGCCCTCTGCTTTGGTGTTTTCTCAGCACCCTCATCTTTCTTAACCCAGCATAAGCAGTTCAATGTTGGTGTGTGGGTTATGCCATGTTGCTACACTGTGAGACCCTAGGGGCAGCCTTTCACCCCCACCTCCCAGCTAGAGTTTGCACTTAGAGGCAGACAGAGTTCATATGTGGACAGAAATTACTGGTGTAATAGATAATTACCATGTTGCTTCACTTCTGAACAAAGGTACTACTTAGCCCATTAGTGCTGGTGTTTAGAACTTCATTTCTCTTTAGTGATTGCTCCAATACTCTTGGTGAAGTTGCGCCCTGACCTTTAAGGAAAAGTGGGAAAGCAACCACAGTTGTTATTCAGGTGGTTGGAAAGGGAAGGAATGGGGAAGAGACTGATATCTAAGAAGATCCTCCTGAATAGAAAGCACTTTACATCCCTAAACTTAATTATAGCTCAGAGCTACGTAATAAAATTATATCCATTTTTCACATGAAAAAACTGAGATTTAGAGAAATGAACACATACGCAATATCACAACCAATGAGAAAGTGCTAGAGCAGAAATTCTATCCCAGGTCTATGGACCAAATTGTTTGCTCTCCCACCACCTGAGCCCCTCAGGTCCTCTAGGCAGCCTGCTGGTTCTCTGGCCATTCCTTCTGGTGGCTGCATTTAATTCCTATTTCACAATCCCACTCTCATGCCAGCTGGATACTTCCCAGGTGATCAAAGTACAGCTCGTTGGGTTTCTTGTCTATATTTCTGGGGCAAAGAACACCCAAGACAACTCCCTCTGGACAGACCTGAATGTGTTTCTACCTTTTGAGTCTTTCCGCCATGACTTTTCATTCTGATGCCCCAATTCTAGATTCTGCAGGATGGCCTACATGTCTTTCTTCCAAGGGACTGTTTTAGAAGATTCACTTTTAAATAACAAGACCAGAATAACTGTAATCTTCTACCACATTTAGTATCTGGTGCAATTAAATCAGCTTAAAGCTTGATTGAGGGTGATGATATAAAATATTTGAGGTGAATGTTTAAAATCAAATTTACATAATTACTTTAAATATCCTCATTTTTACTGAGTAAGAGCATCCTAATTGATTGTGTAACCTAAAACTTATTTGGAGTGCAGTAGCGTGTTGATATTTTATTCATAACATACAACTACATAAATGACTAAAAATATATATGAATGTTATTACTCTTTAAACAGATGAAATATAATTGCAACATAGATCTATTTGAAAGTTATAAAGAGTAGGCTTGAATAGCTATTGAACAACTCAAAATATTAGTTATGAACATTTAGGTGGTAAAAATTATATATTCATTCTAACTTGCTTGAGGTATTCTTTTCATTGTTTGTGTTTAATCAAAAGACTAGACTCCCAGAAACAACCACTGCTATAGCAAAACATATCATGTACTCAAATGAAAAGTTTCCAGCCTTTCTCCAAGAGGAATCATGTCAAAGAAAATACTATTTTCAGATCTACTGTAAGCTTATTTGAGTTTTCCATACTTAGATTTCTAAAATCTCAGTCAAAGTAAGATTTTCTCCATGTCCATAAAAGAATGTTTATCTTGGACCACTCAAAATGATCTAATTTGTAAAATACCAGAAGTATTTTATGTAATATGTAATTACCATGTTAGAAGACTTCCCATAGTATTAATTTGCAAAAGAGCATTCTAGCAGCACATGTGAAAAATATCATATCTACATTTTATTTTTTATGGTTGTTGCATTATTTTATTTTTCAAAATATAAACAGTTAAATTTTTTTATCTTTTATTGCGGAGACATTCACTTACATTATTGTTAATATTTTGGAAACGTAGGATCCCCCCCTCAGTAAAGCACCATAGGGTCCTCTCCACCAAATCACCCATAGTCCACCACCATAGTCCATTGTTCTACCCTCTTTTATCTCACCCCTCTCATCCGCTGCCCCACTAGATGCTTTGGTCTATAGTTAGGTATCAAGGGTTAGTTTCTACTCTTGTCTTTATCTGACCCTTAATTAGGTTCTCTATATTCCACATCTAAGTGACACCATCCAGTGTTTCTTTTTCCCCTTTTGACTTGTTTCACTTAGCATCATGCCTTCCAGCTCCATCCATGTTGCCACAAATGGCAGCAGTTTATCTTTTTTTGATCTCTGCGGCTCTTCTTCTTAAATTTCCACTTCTTTTTCCTATCTTACTTTATCTGGTGTTCTTTGATTTATTTTTGCTGGCCCTGAAGAGAATTCTTATTGCTCCATAAATCAAGATCAAGACACTCATCCTGACCAGAGGAAAGATGCCCCTGGCTGGTTCCCTCTAGGGTTCCTCCCACTGGCCAGGGCAGATAACTCAAATACCTTAATGCTCATTTTGAAAGAAATTAAAACTGCGCCAAGGTTGGGCACAGGTCCTGTCTGTGGATTCTCACCCATGTGTTAACAATTGCCAGATACCACTCAGGCTCAGGCTGCAAAAACGATGAGGCTTATTCACAAACAGGAGATTGGGGGAAAGGAAAGAGTTTCCAAAGCCACATGTGGCTGGCTGTCTCACCTTGGATACTGTCCACAGTGTGGAGCAGTCCAAAACAAAGGCCCTTTATGCAAGATGGCACTGTCGCAATGAAAGCCTGGAGCTGGTGGCATACCATAAGCAATGGAGCTGGAGTTGCTTGCCAGTGGGTTTGCTGAGGTGGCACCACAGCAGCCCATAGTAACAGTCCAAAGGCTGAATTGGACAGAACACAGCTCAATAGTACCAGGACCAGGGCCTCCCCGGTGGTGCAGCAGTTAAGCCCTGCACTGTGGAGCTGTCGGCAGCGGCAACGCGAGTTCGACGCCCGGCTGGGGAGAATCCCATATGGTGCAGCAGACCTCTCCTGCCTCACCCACTGTTCCCCTCAGCAGTGTATTTCTGATCTGCCTGTTTGCTCCCCACTCTGTCTCTGGTGAACCCTCTCGCCACCCCACGCCTCTGGCCTGTACCCCAGCTTGTGTGTATATAAAAAAAAATAGTACCAGGACCAGAGCCAGATGATCAGAAGCTGTGGACAGCTCTTAAGGGGAACCAGCACAGAGTGTTGGTCTGCAGTGCTGGTCAGCACTGGTCATCAGGAGGTGATGCCAGAGACACCAGTGTTACAGGTCTTTGCGAGCTGTTGGCTTACATCAATCAATAGTGAACAGCTCTTAAGAGACACAGGGTTCAGGCCAACAGTGTTCTTTTCAGGTGAAGTCAGAGGCAGGACTGGAGGCAGATGCAGTGCCCAGTTCTCTGCAGAAGTCTGTGGAGGTCGGTAAGTCTGTGGAGGTCTGTATCTGCAGAGGTCTGGAATCTACAAATGTCTGTGAAGGTCCATGTAGGTCATCTGCTGAATCCTCTTCTGAAGTCATCTGATGAATCCTCTTCAGGGCTTTCTGCTGAGTGAATCAAACTGGATCCTGCCTATCTTTATGATCCCTACCTCACAAGTCTGGTTGGTCCATTTTCAATCCTGTTTGATTGGTGCAAGTGAAGCTCACTCCATTTTTGATTCCTTAATGAACTCAAAAGCTGGAATGGAACTGGAGAGCTTGAACTTAATTGGTGCACTGAGCTCAAACCTGACTGGTCCATTTATGATCCTGACACCATATTCAAAAGGGGGATAACAGGAACCTGCCCACACCTGACATGCACTGAGGTCAGGGTAGGGTACCTGGGAGCCTTGGTAGAGCCTGCCCCAGTGGACCTGTAGGCCAACATCACACCAATGGTGAAAAACTGAAAGCATTTCCCCTAAGCTCAGGAACAAGATAAGAATACCCACTATTGGTACATACATGCAATGGAGTACTATTCAGCAATCAAAAAAGATAAACCAACACAATTCTCAGCAATATGGATGGAGCTAGAAGGGATCATGCTCAACAAAATAAGACAGAAGGAAAAAGAAAAATATTGAATGATATATTTATGGGAGGAATATAAGAGAGCCAAACAAGAAATCAGAAGGAGAAAAATAGCACACAAAACATAAACAAAAGCAAAAACAAGCAGGTAACCACAAATAAGAGACATTCTACAGGGGAGGGGGAGGAAGAGAGACCAATATAAGGGAGAAAAGAGAACAAGGGACTATGGTGATGGTTCACAAGTGAATTGGTGGTGGGAAACCTATGGAGGATACACAATAATGTAAAGGATTAAATTAAATTTTAAAAAAAGAGAGAACAATAAATAAATAAGTGAAAAAAAAAAGAATACCCACTATCACCCTACTATTCAACATAGTATTAGAAGTCCTAGATAGAGCAATTAGGCAAGAAAAAGACATAAAAGAAATTTAAATTGGAAAATAAGTGAAACCATCACTATTCACAGATGACATGAAAATATACATAGAAAATCCTAAGACTACAAAAATACATACTAGAAATAATAAATGAATACAGTAAAGTGTCAGGATACAAAATCAATACACAAAAATCTGTTGCATTTCTACATTTAAACAATGAATTAGAGGAAAAATTAATTTTAAAAACATCCCATTTACAATCACACCAAAAGAATAAAATACTTGGAGAAAGGATAGGGCCTGTATATTAAAAACTTTTAGACACAATTAAAAGAAATGGAAAGATACCTTGTGTTCATGGATTTGAAGGATAAACATTAAAATGACCAAATTACCTAAAGCAATTTACAGGTTCAATGCAATAGCTACCAACATCCCAATGTCTTATTTTAAGGAAACAGAAAAAAACAATTATGAAGTTTGTATGGAACTACAAAGGCCTTGTATAGCTAATGCAATCCTGAAAGAAGAAAAATGGATGTATCACACTCCCTGACTTCAAAATATACTACATAGCAACAGTAATCAAAACAGTATGGTATAGAGGGCCTCCTTGGTGATGCAACGGGTTTAGCACAGCGCTGTGGAGCTGTTGGCGGCTGCGGCGCGAGTTTGATGCTTGACCAGGGAGAATCCCACATGGCGCAGTGGACCTCTCCTGCCTCGCCTGCTACTCCCCTCAGCAGTGTATTTTGTTCTATCTGCCTGTTCTGCTCCCCACTCTGTCTCTGGTGAACCCTCTCACTGACTCACACATGTGGCCTGCACCCCAGCTTGTATGCAAAAATAAAATAAACCTTAAAAAAAAGAACAAGCCAGTATGGTATAGGAACAAAAAAAAAGAAACACAGACCAATGGAATAAAATAGAGAGCCCAGAATTAAGCCACACAAATATTAATTTGTGACAAAGGAATCACAGCTATACAATGGAGAAAGGAAAGCCTCTTTAACAAATGGTACTGGGAAACATGGATAATCTCATGCAAAAACAAAATGAAATTAGAATCTCAATTAACCCCATACACAAAAATACAAAATGGGTTAAAGACTTGGATATAAGACCTAAGACCATAAAATACTAACAGAAAACATAGGTGATATACCACTAGACCTCACCCATAAAGATGTATTAGGGGACACAACCTCAATGGCAAGGGAAACAAAAGCAAAAATAACAAGTGGGACTACATCAAACTAAAAAGCTTTCGTACCTCAAAAGAAGCCATCACAAAACAGAAAGGCAACCTAAGACTGGGAGAAGATATTTGCACATCTGACAAGGGGTTAATTTCCAATGTATATACTCATACAGCTCAATAGTAAAAAACAAAAAACATACAACTCAATCAAAAAATGGACAAAAACTCTAAATAAACACTTCTCCAAAGAAGACAGTCAGATGAACTACAGGCACATGCAAAAATGTTCAACATCACGTATTATAAGAGAAATGTAGATCAAAACTACAATAAGATATCACTTCACCCCTTGAGAATGACCAATATCAAAGTGTTAGCAAGGATATGGAGGGAAAAGAAAAATAATCCACTGTTAGTAGGAATGTAAGTTAGGACAGCATCTATGGAAAATGGTGTGGTGATACCTTTAAAAATTAAAAATGGAAATTCCATATGATCTAACAATACCGCAATAGGTATTTACCCAGAAAATACAGAAACTCTAATTACAAAAATAGTTATGCACCCCTATGTTCATGACAACATAATCCACAAATAGCCTGAGTGCCCAAGAACAGATGACTATATAGAGATTGTGGGATGCATATTCAATGGAGCACTATTCAGCCATTAAACAGATGAAATAGTGCCTCTTGGGACAAAAATAGATGGGTCTTGAGGTGATTATGCAAAGTAATAAGTCAGAAAGTGAAAGACAGATACCAGGTGGCTTCATTTATTTGTGGAACATAAATAATTAAGAAACACAAACTGACAAAGTACAGCAAAAAATATTTCTCTGTGAAAAATATATTGGTCACCAGAAGGAACAGGGAAGAAGGGAAAGGGGAATAAGGAAAGGAAGGGGATAGGACATTGACATGGGAGTTTTGGTGGAGGGCGAGTGAAGCATGTGTACATATGGAGATGTGAAACTGTACCCCCAAAGTAATATATATATATATATATTATATATATAATATATATATAATATTTATAATATATATGTTAAACTGACAAATTAATAAAATTTCAGAGGCAAATTACTAAAAATAGATCTACCATATAACCCAGTAATTCCACTCTAGGAATCTACCCAAAGGACACAAAATCAATAATTCAAAAGGAAACCTGCACCTCTATCATCATTGCAGCACTGTTTACAATGGCTAAGATATGGAAACAATCCGAATGTCAAAAAAAAGATGACTTGATCAAGAAGATGTGGTATATTTACACAATGGAATACTACTCAGCAATCAAAAAAGATAAAACTCACGCCATTTGCAGCAACATGGATGGAGCTGGAAGGGATCATGCTCAGTGAAATAAGCCAGAAGGAAAAAGAAAAACATTAGACAGTTTCACTTATAGGAGGTATATAGGGAAAGCAAGCAAGGGGTAGGGAAAGGGGAAAAGAGAGAGAGAGAGAGAAAACTAGCAGGAAAACTATAAATCGGAGACATTCAGCAGGGGAAGGAGAGGGAGAGAGATCAACACAGGGGAGGGAAGAGCACAAGAGACTATGTCACCTGTCGTTCACAGGTGACTTGGTGGTAGGAATTTTATGAGGATTACACCTCAGAGGAGAAATAAAATATTATACAAAAATGAACAACAATGTAAAATATATATATTTAAATTAAAATATTTTTAAAATTAAAAAAAATAAAATTTGAGACGGAAAAAAATCATTTGAATCCTGGTCTCTCCACCTACCTTAACAAGGCATTTAAATTTTAATTTCAAATTGTTTTCTTCTCTGTAAAATCTTAAAAATAATAATACCCACCATTCGCAGGGCCTTGTAAGTTTTAAATTTAATAATAGGTAATCACTAAATAATTCTGATTCGCTTATTTACTCATTCACTCAGCAAGTATTATTAAACTCTTATGATGAAATTTAAAACAAACTTCAACAAGTTCCAGGACTGCCTGGGATTTTTATGTTTACCAAAATGAGGTATAGATTATGAGGAGAGGGGACGAAGTGCACTGTTGTAGGAATTACTTCAATAAGGTTTGCCAACAAGGATCGCAAAGCTGTGATACAACCAGCCTTCCTGCAAAAGTCTGAGAATCCAACTAGCTGTTGTGGAGTCTCCACAGGCAGCAGATGACGGTTCCCAGATCGCTGAATTAATACTTGGGGTTGGGATATCATCACCTTATCACCAATCCCAGTGACACTAGACTGACTACTTTATAGTTAGATGAACTCTTTAGTATCCCTAAGTCAGATTAGATTTACAAAGTCTAAAAAAAAAATCTTCTTAGTTTTTAGAAATGCTTTAGAAAGCAAAAATATGCCCCCTATAAATATTTATAGTACTTGGATTCTTGTGTGATCGCAAAATGCAAGTGACCAGAAACTCCTCTGAAGTGCTTGAGCATTCTTTGTTCCCCACGCACATACCTGGTCCCTTCCACATTCTTTGCCTTTGAATAGACTTTTCATAGAGCACTCACTGAATTCACATCAGGGTCTCTGAGATCTTACCCCTAAGTCAGTGTCAACTGAGGATCGATGCAGCTACAGGAAGAGAGGGCTAGCCTCTGACAGAGGGGAGATGTGGCACGCGCCAAGTTTGGCAACTGGTCTTGGGGTGCTGAAGGTCACAGCAGCAACCAGGCACAAGTACAAATGAACTTGCACTCATGTTTCATCACAACTTCACTCCATGTCGGCACAGCTGGATCATTTTTAATGTTGACTCCCAAATGTTAGAAAGAAATTCTAACTACACTTCATAATCAATGCCGTCCCTGAGCTCCCTCTGCTGGCTCTCTCTCAGCCAGCTGTGGCAGGAGATATCTCTTTATATTCTTTTCAAGACCACAATTCCTAGTTCACAAATAAAAATGGAGCAAAGCATGGAAGAGCAGAGGATTTTTCAGAAGTGGCTAGAAGTTAGTGGACACCTACGGGCAACTTCCCGTTTTCAAAGGCTTGCCCGCGCACCTCTTGGTGCTGGGACATGGCGCGCAGCCAGGAACCCTTCCAAAACCTTATCACAGTGAACAGATGAGACTGAAAGCAAAGAGACTGGAAGCTTTTCTGTTTGTTATGCACCTGAAGGAGTTCAGAGAAAAGAAAACAACATCTGACACTTTTGTTTTCTGTTTCAAGTTTCTAAACAGAAAGAACAAAAAAAGACTTGATTCTCAAGAGAATTACCCCAGCCTGACGGGGCTTGGAGATGCCACCTGCATCCCAAGCTTCCTCAGGAGGAGGAGGAAGGGGCCTCCGCTACTATGCTCTCCTGACCACAGCAGAGAGCACCTGGGAACTGCCAGAGCCCTGGGGGGCACTGTTCAGGGGGGACGAGGCCCAGTGCAGCTGGCAGAGGGTACTTCTTGGCTCACTAAGCCTTGTGTCATGTCCCCCTCATTGTCAGCATGATGTGTGTGCTGATCTCTCATTCGAAACTGCAAACAGGCCTGCTCATCTTATTGGTCTCAGCGTCCTTGGCATGTATAGGCTAATAAAGATGTGTTAGGAGGATACAAACATAAACCACATGAGGGCAGGAAAAAAGGGTAAGGTAGGACAGAATGAGAACAGAGGAAGAAAATGTACCACCCCAGAGGGTGACGTGGTTACTCTGATGATGCAGATGTTGGCTGAGCCAGTTATGTGACTCTCAGGTCTGCCCAAGTCACCGCCCTGGCGCTGCCCCAAAGCTTCCTGTGAGGGAGGTGACACAGAGCTGGCAAGTGCCTCGCATCCCTGGGGGCCAAGTTCTCAATAGGCAACCCCATGGAAGTGTTAGGGGTTGGCGCGGGGTTGGTCTATCCTGGCATGATTCTTTAGAAGGGGAGAGGAAAATAAGGAAATATACCCACTGTTCCACATAGATTAGCACCACTGCTCACTGCAGGCCAATATCCGGGAACACAAAGACACATGATACTACTTAACCTTCTTAAAACTCCACTAGGTGCCAGCATATTACATGCAATACCTCAGTTAATCCTTCCAACCCCCCAGTGTGGGGGGGCACACATGTATCCCCATTGTGTAGGTGAGGCTAAAAGAAGGGTAGACTGACCTGCTGGGCTGATGTAAGGAGTAATTGGGGCAGAGACCACAGCCCACAGTGATGCACCAAGTACAACCAGGGGCCACCAAGAGCAGCTGAAATCCCACCTAGTTCCCGAAGAGCTGGAACTGGACTCAAATATGTCTCTGTGGAGGGCAGTGTCTGCCCTCTCCCCTCAGAACCTATAACAACATACCCAGTAATGGTGGTGGCTTCAGTGATTATTGACTCTTCAACCATAAGCACTCTAAGGGCTGCATCTTGTCATGTGATGGCTGTATATGACCCCCATATGGCAACCCAGGGCTGCCCACAATGTGCTGAACACACCCACACACTTGATTACTTGAGGGCCTGCCCAGCTGTCTTTTCAGGACACTTTCTACTTGTAACAACAACAGCAAACATTCCTGAAAAACATTTTCCTGATAGGAAAATAAAACAAATGTACACATATTGTCGATATTCACATCACAGACATACACACAGAACAAACAACTCCAGCCTGTCCAGCACCATCTGACTTCATAAAAACCCAGCCTCCAAACTGTGAGGAGGACCTGCTTCTGTGTCAGAAGGGCTTTCTTTAACAGCTCCTCTGGGAACCTCAGTTACACCACCAAGGGCATAAGACAAATACAAGATCAACATCTTTGTGCACAGATGTGGAATTGACCCAAATTTAATCTCAAAGGTCTGGAGTTTGTATAATTGCCTGGGATTTGCTATATATGTAATTATAGTTCCTTTTGAAGATGGGGCAGTTCTGAAAAGGTAGCCAGGGCTGGTAGGTTTGCTCAGGGAGCGGCCTCGCTATTGTTCGGGTGCTGCTGTTCGCTTAACTTCCTGGAGTAAAAGGTCGTTGCAGACCGCACACGTGAGCAGGAAGTGGGCCGTGCTCGCTGCACTGCCTGGTGGTTCACAAAAGAAGAAGCACAGAGAAGTCATAACCTCTGCGGTTTGGTTTATGTTGCAATATGAAAACCAGGAAGCTTATCTCAGGGGAGGCTGATGTGTGGAAGCTGGGAATGGAAGGGAGCCTGCTTTGTCCTTCAGGAGAACACCCAAGTCTTGGCAGAAAACTGGGAAAATTCCCGCAAATGTAATCATGTAGTCAGAAAGAGACAGTCAGAAGACACTTTACAAGAATGCAATTTGATTTTTAAAAAATGGAGTTTGATTTTTTTTTTTTCGTCAAAAAAACAATAGCCTTTTCCTGTGGTTGAACCTGATGAGAAACAATTTGGGTCTGTGGTGAAAGGAAAAGGGGGAGAGGCCCCACACACACCCCACTACCAATTCACAGAGCACTTCAGTAAGCAGAGTCCTGCCCACCTGTTCTTTAAGTCTGTGCATCAGCTTGGTTTTAAAAACCTGTCAGGCAGATTCACAGCTCATCTCAAATTGCCACCTGGACACCAGTACCAACTTAAATGCCAGGCAGTGTTGTTTAGTTAGCCAGGAAAATGTTTTTTACCACAAAACTACTTGAGGAAAGACCACAGAGTTTCAGCACAGATATGCTGAGTGAGGCCAGAAATACAGGAAGGCTAGTGAAATGGAACATCCGGCCAGAGCCGTCAGAAGACATACTCTCCGGCAGTCACATCCAAAGGATCCTGAGGGCACAAGCAGAGCGACCCTCATTCGCTCCCAAGGTTTCAGGGACCATGAAGAGGGAGAGAAAACTGGCCTCCCTAGCAGCTCTCTGCCGCTTGCTATGCCTGGCTCAGCAAGTAAGTAAGTCCAGAAAAGCAAGACCAGGAGTGGTTCTGCCACACTTGTTTGAGGAAATATTTGAGACTTATCTGTCAACATCGCTCCTCCCATGTTTCTCATCATTCTTAAAGATGACACACCATTTGACTACATTTCCAAGTGCACACACACACACACACACACACACAACCACGCTGACCCCCTTGGGGGTTGTGTTATAAAACACCTACCCAGACTGAAGTGCCTCCAAGGTGAATGTCAGAGTCACTTTGATCTTAATTAGTATTTTGGATATTAAAATAAATACCCAGCTCCCAGGGCAGGGAAACAAACAAACAAACAAAATCCTAGGATGTGGTATTCTCAGGGTTTGGGCAGGCTGGCCTCCAAAGTCCACATAGAGTTCTTCAGCTAACCAGGCTCGCCTCTGCCTAGCGATCCCAGATGTTGCCTGGTAGCCCCCTCCCTGGCTTAGGCCTGCTGGCTCTGTTTGGTTACCGAGAACAAAGAGAACAGCTATGTGTGGAGCAGTGCCTGAGACGTGGGCAAGCCATTGCGGGCTTGCAGGCAAGTGCTAACACATAATGGCCCTAATGCTCCAGGAGGCCAATCCCTCTTGCAGGGACAGTTACTGACATAGGAGAGAAGACGATGTCGGCAGATACCCCTAGTCCCCACTTTTAGGTTATGGTTCTAGGGGAGCCCTGGATGTCAGTGAATATGTCCCAAGGCAGGCCCCTAGAGGAGTAGAGTCTCTGCCCTAGAACCTTTGCTCTTCCCTATGAGGCCCCTCACCCAGCCAAAGTGCCCCCTGCCTAGGCCCCCATTTCAACAGGACATCTAGGTTCGAACACAGCTCTGTGTGTTCTCTGGGCTGTGTTTCCCTGAGGCATCCTGCCAAGGAGTTCCTGGAGCCTTTGGAAAAGGTTTCCTTCCCAGGGGTGGTATCCATCATGTAATTGAAAGGTGGCATTTCAGACATACTTAATGATCCAAAATGTTGGTGTCAGAAGAAAATAATATAGTTTACATGCCCGAGGGACTGCTCAGAGAGCACAGTGTCTGATCAGTGAGCCCTAGAAAAGGCTGTGCCCCTCAGGACACTAAAGCAGGAAGTTTCACGTCTTGTGGATTGATAGTTGACATTCATTCACTTGTTCCAGGCAACATCTAGTGAGCACCTATGGTGTGTAGTCAGAGGGAGCAGAATATGCTCAAAATATGTCACTTTAGCAGGTAGATGAAATTAAAGGCAAGTAGAACCCAAAAGACTCAGAAAAAGGTTTTTTTCCTACCTCCTTTAACTACCTAATAGAATTTAGAGAGAAAACCTACTCCAGGAATCAACTTATCAGTGGAGTTAATTCCAAAGAATTTGAACTAAATCTGAGAGATAAGGGGACACAGTAAGACTTGCGCTAGGCGTCGCCTGTGCCTCCATCATTCTGCATGACCCAGCAAAATCTGTTTACCAAAATTTGATCTCCTCATCTTCCGGTGCATTGCCTTACTTCCCCTGAAGCCGCAGACCCCACCCCCTGCTCCTTAGTTCAGGACACATCTATACCTCACCTCACAGTTCTTAGTGACTCTGGCCTCAGTGTCAGTGTGTTTGTTGTTAAATTGGCTTTTGCAATTGCTAATCTGTCTCATGTCAATTTAATGATTTTCCAGCCAGAAGAACCTAGAAGGGTAGAGAAAAGCTTCTCCTCCCCAGCAGCAGGCACTGCTCTAGGCCTGGCCCTGGGCTAGTGGACAGACAGACAGGGCGACAGAGTGGGACACAGAGTGGTGATGTCCTATCAGGACCCAAGGGGTGGGGGCTTTCTCTCCTTTTCCTTCCTTCTTTGTTGTCCCACTTCCACCCTACCCCCAGTGCATGGGCCTCGGTGTGTTGATCCCCTACTCAGTCTCACTGGGCTGTGAGGCATCCCCACTTTCCACCCTCATCTGCTGCCCTCAGGGTGTGACCTTGGACCATCTCCTTCCCCAGATAAGAAGGGAGCTGGTCTGAAATTGAGCACACACCGCAGCAATGGAAGCGGGGGAAGGACAGGCAGTAACAACTTGTCAGTCTGTCCTTCTGTTACTTCTCATTCAAGGATTCAGAATAGCACTCACTACAAGGGGCTGCATCCCACAACATTTTTTTTTCTCCCTGTAGAATTCAACTTGGTTCCGAAAATGTGATGGATTTTGTTCAGTGTTTAATTGACCAAACACATTTTTAGAGATCAGGAGATCTTTGGACACCCACATTTGATGAAAACTTAGTCTTGTTAGCCACACCTCTGTCATCTGCCTCTAGACTGGTCCTTCCTTCAGCCAGGACAATATGTTTTCACTGCAGATGATGGAAATAGTGAATGTCCATGTCTTGAACTAAGCACACAGCAGAGGACCATGGGCTGGGGATTTCTGTGAATCTGTTGGGTCAAGGGTCCCTCGGAAGTTCATTTCCCTAGTGTAAATTCAACTTGGTGATTTCTCACAGCTCTTGGTTCCCAGAAGTCTCTTCTCTGGCGGGAATGTTCCACAGCAGGATAAGCAAGCAGAGAGTCCTGTCTCCTCGGGTCGGCCTCCGCAGGCTGTGAGCAGGTGGCTTGCAGCCAGACCTAAGCTTTTCCTTCTTCCCAGCCCTCACCCTCCATCCTAGTCCCTGCCAGAGATTTAAGACAAAGGAAGCTTAATTCAGTTGGTTTTCAGGTATCTCCACTGGTGAGAAAAGAGAGTCAAGTTTGGTGAGAAAGGGTAAGCTGTAGCCTGAGAACAGATTCTATGTCTTACTGAGTGTCCAGGGTGCCTGACTCAGAGTCAGAATTCTATATATCCCTTCCTCACAGCTGAATGGGTGACAGCACCTCGAAGATTTGTAAAGATTTGACCTTAATTCAACCTAATTTGTTGTTGCTTTTTTAAGTGGAGAGACACTCCACTCTGCCAATCCAATTTAAAGTGTCACCTCATCTGCTGAGCTCACGGCAAGAATTCGTTCTTGTTCTCACCCCCACCACACCCCGGACTATACCCCAGCACAGGATGGAGGAAGCCGCCTGCCCGACCTCAGTGGTGCACAGCTCACTGCTCAGGCCTCCCCTTCTCACCTGGACTTTCCTCCTTCCTAGTCCAGGGACCCGGGATGGTTATTTTTGGGCCACTCTACCTGGACCCCACTTTTCTCTGGAACCCCACTGCCTCTCTGGGGCCTTGCATCTAAATCCTCCTATGTCTATATCCTCAAAGTAGAGCGTCATTCCTGTTTTATAGATGAGGACAATCAGACTCAAAGAGGCAAGCTGACACAGCTGGGAGGATGCAAAGCCAGGCCTCAGCTCTCCTGCCTGGCACTCCCCACTGGGCATCACACACCCCCACTCCATCCTCAGTCCCACCAGTGGGCTCCCTTGAACAGGAGTGAGAGAGCATGTGTGCAGGGATGAGCCACATGGGTGACAGGAGGGGGTGACATATAAGATGGGCCTTTAGGGGTGGGTGGGATTTCAGTGGACAGTACAAAAGTGGGAAGGTAGATCCAGGGAGAGCAAGTCGGAGGCAGGAGAGTGCAGGCCAGGCCCAGGGTGCCCCAGTGGCCCAGGGAGGCACCCCTGCATCCAACCCACCAGTTCCCTCTGAGGCAGGACACATTTCTCACCATTATCCAGAATTCCAGTGGGGGCCTTTTCTCTTTAACCCAAAACCATAAAGTTGTGAGATCAATAAAATAGGTGCAGTAGAAGCAGCTATTTTCCCTAACACCGCCGTGTGAGTTTGCAGGCGGTCTGTACAACTCCAATCTTACCAACTGAGCTTCCTACCATCAAGGTACAGTGATCCATGTAACCTTCAGGGCCATAGTCGTGGACGCGACACACTATGAATCACAGTCTATTAAAAAAGGACCCAACTCAAAGTGGCTAATGCAAAAAGGGGGACAGGGAGGAAATCATATTGCACAAAACCGACGAGTCCAGGAGTAGATCTGGCTCTTCCAAATAGCATGACCCAGGGGTTCCCGAGACGCCATCAGAAGATAGCATCTTCCCTTGAATCCAGTTAGGCTGGAGGACTCGTCTGGAAGGCTGCCTTCCTTGTAGACCCAAGTTGCTCTAGATTCAATCCTTCCTATTGTTAGTACAGCAGGAAATGTCCAACCTGAACCTCCCCTGGAAAGTCTTATTTTGCCTCATGGCTCTGACTGGGATATTTGATCCTCTCCAATGAGAAGTTCATGAGCGCCCTCCCACTCTCCCCCTCACACACACACATTGCTGAACTGAATCTAATTCTAGAAGTTTGTGATCTAGGAGTGGAGAAGGGATGTTTCCCCAGAGGACTGTTGGTCACTGTTTCTGAGGGGGGCTACCTACAGGCAGAATGGCAAATACCAGACTCACCCGACATCCAACTCACCACAGACTCGCTGAACCAAAGCTGGTTCTCATCTAGTTTGGGAGACATGGATGACAATTAATGACCTTGAAAACGTGTGGTCTCCTCATTGCAGTCTGAGGCCAGAGGAGGTGATCTGCTGCCAGAACCAAGTCACCAGCTAGAGTAGACAGCTGCTGACCAAGCTGGGGGGTGGAAGAAACCAGTCCATAGGAGCTGAGCTTCAGGGTCAGGAAATGAGAGGTCAAGTGGGGGCTTAGGACAAGGTGGGGTGTGGCCCTCAGCACCCTGAACACCATCAAGAGTGAGCAACAATGAATCCATTCTCCTAAAACCTGAGTTACAATATTTTCCTATACACCCACCACTGGCCTCATCCCCTTCCATTATCTCTCTGCTCAGCTCCATCCAACCTGCCTGATGTTGGCCTCAAGGCCTTTGCATGTGGGTGCTGCCTTCTCTGCTAGAACAGTTCCCCAGCACTTCCAAGGCTCTCTTGCTCTCTAGCTCCCTCCCTCAGGTCTTGCTCCAGTGTCAATTTCTCTGTGGGGCCTCCCCTGACCACCCTTTTGAAAATTACAACTCACCACCAGTACTTTCTTTCCTTTTCCCCATAGCACTTTCTGTCACACATACGTGTTGCCAATCTTTCCCATTAGAACAGCTCCTACAGCGGGGAGGATCCGTCTGTTTTCCCAGCCCTTGAACAATGCCGGGAGGGGTTGGGGGTTTGGGGGGACGGACATGCCTCCTGCTCGGTAAAGGCTAAGGAATAGTGACTATTCAGTCGCAACCGAGTATGCCACAGATTGCCTTGGGCGGCTTGCTGGTCTCCTTCTCCAGGATATGCTGTGATGTAGTAAGATGCCCTCTGAACAGCAAGTGCAGAGACAGAGAAGTCTGGTTTGTGGAGTGGCAACCATCTGCTGCCTGTCCCTGAGGCTTAGCCTCCTTCCGGTGGGTTGACTGATTTAATCTGCCTGACCTTTTGGAAGTGTGCACCCTAGAGACTACTTTGTCAAGGCAGAACACTATCTCCTGAAACCTTTATTTAAATTTAAAAAATAAAAAGAAAAGTTTCTAAGCACTGCGACTGTCAGAGATCTTCAGACTCCCCCGCACATTGTCTCCATCTGCCGGAGACGGGCTGGAGAGGATAAACGATAAAAAATTGAGTCCAGAAACCGAAAGGGGGCAGCGCGGGAACATGGCTCAGCTGGACTGCAGCGTCTCAGGGCACCTTCGAAGAGCGGCACTCCACAGGGGCTAGGGAAGCTCAACCAAACCGCAGGCATCCGAGAGCAGCAGTGGCCTCCAAAAACCCCGGGCATCTGCGCCCCCAGCGCCGAGCGCTGGGACCTGGACTTCCGTTGCCCGCCGTCAGCGCACCGCCTCGGGCCACTTGGGGGCGCTGTGGGCAAACCTGCCTCCGCCGGAAATCCTGCCCTGGTCCCGCCCTGCAGGCTGAGATCCGCGCCGCAGAGCCGCACTGTCAGGGGCATTTCACCACACTCCGAGCGCCCTTGCCCCTGGCTTTGGGAGAACCTGTAAGGGCAAGACAGTAAAACCTAGCCTTGTTCTCAAGTTCTTCAGATCCGGTGAGGGAGACAGATGCGGAAAATGATGATCAAGGGCGGTGGGTGGCAGAGGGGCGCCGTGGAGGCTTTCACCCCACCAGTTCGGCCCTCTGTCCCCTCCCCCACTCTGGTCTGAGGGCCACCGAGACCTTGATTTCTTTAGTATGCTAGAAACATGCTTCTTTCACCCATGATCACAGCAGCGTTTTTCACAACAGCCAAAACGTGGAAGCAACCCAAATGTGACCCATAGAACATGTAAGCAAAATGTGGCAGGTACATACTTGGAAGTTCTGACGCAGACAAAAACACGGAAGGACCTTTTTTTTTAACTTCTAAATTCAGCTGCTTATGAGAGTATGGGTTTGGGTACATTTCATCTGCAGATGGCTGGAACATCGTCAGCCATGTGTATGTATGTGGATATATGTATTTCCACGTGTATGTAAATATTTAGGGGAAGGGGCATCGCATATGGGGCATTGCATAAGGCAAGAGCAACAGACTCCATCTGGAAACCATGTGACCTTGGAAGTCAGTGCTGCATTTGCCTCATCTCCTGACATAGAGCAAATCCTCTAAAACAAATGTTCATACCCATTAACTGTTCTATATTGTACATAAAAGAATGTAAGATTTCACAGGAGAAGCAGTTACCAAAACCTGCACTCTTAGAAATAAGCCACATAGACTAAAGTTTGAGTTAAAGAGAACATACATCAGAAATCAGCATGCCCCATCACACACAGGGGTTTCTATTTATTTTAACGGTTGCCAGGAATCAGAATCAGTAACCAAATTAAGTAGGAGTTGATGCAGCACCATTAGTTGATTCAGCATATATCACTGAGAACTTGTTCTGGGGACTAAGAATACAGATGGAAACAAAGAGATGACCTCTGCCCTCAAGGAACCTAGTGTTCTAGTGGAGAGTGAGCACCCTTCTCCCATTGGTGAGTAATAAGACAAACAGGAAAGAATGTGGCAAGAACACAATTTTTAAAATATGGCCATTTTTGGAGGATGGTATGGATCCAGTCGGTTTCAGACAAACTTTAATGCAGGTCCTGTCCAGGGTTAGTGAGTTCATTCTAAAAAAAGCAACTCCCCATAGGTAGCTCCCTCTGGCACTCAGATCTTACAGCAAAAATTTCATTCTACTAGAAGATCTTCACTTAATACCTAATCTAAAATAGCCCTCCAGACCATGACTGTTATTTTCTAGAGAGCTTAGTGACATACAACATTAACCTATTCATTATTGGCCATTCCACCCCTAGAATGAAAACCCCACAGGAATAAGGACTTGTCTGTCTGACTAGCACATGCATGCCTGAATGATAAAACCCAGGTATCTGCATTTTAATAAGCTCCCACAGTGATTCAGAAGTGCCTTTACTTAAGGTCTACTGCCTACCAGGAACAGTTTGTCAATTACCTAACATTTCCCAACTTGTGATTCAAACACTAGTGACTCAGCCATTCATTTAGCTGGGGTGATGGAGACATCAGTAAAATAGCACAACTGTTGTCCAACAAAAACCGGCAGCTCCAGTTGGTTCTTCCACACCACCTACTCCTTATATCAAGTCTCAGGAAACCAGAATAAGCATGACAGTTGCCCCGCAGTTCACAGAAAATTAGAAGAAATCTTTAAGCAAAAGGGTTATCCACATTATTAATTTTAGGATATTCTTCAAAAACACAAAGGAGTAAATACTTATTGTATTCTACTCGATATCTATTTATAGGCATCTCACTGTGAAAGGGAGGAGGAGCTGGAGTAATTAAAAAGAATTATCCACTCGTGTAAATATTCAAGGGACTCAGAATAGCCAAAACAATTCTGAAAAAGAAGGAAGGTGGAGATCTCATGGTCTGCAAAGTTATAATAATCAATAGTATATTATAGGGGCATACAAATAAATGGAAGAGAATTAATTATAGAAATAAACCCTCACATTTTTGGGTCAATTGATTTTTTACAAGGGTGCCAAGACAATTCAACAAGGAAAGAATAAACTTTGAAACAAATGGTGCTGGGACTACTAGACATCCATATGCAAAAGAATGAAGTGGTGCATGTTTGTGTGTGTGTGTGTACGTACGTATATATAAATATGCACGTATGTAATGGAATAATACTCAGCAATCAAAAAAGAAACTTACGCCATTTCAGCTACATGGATGGCGTTGGAAGAAATTATGCTAAGCAAAATAAGTCACAATGAGAAAGGAAAGTGCCAGATGGTGTCGTTTCTATGTGGAATATAGAAAAATCAAACAAAGGGTCATGGACAAATTTTAAAACCAACTCTTGAAAGCTGACCATAGATCTGTAGCTTTCAGAGGGGGAGAGGAGCAAAGGGGTGAAGGGAAGTGGTGGCAGACAATGGGTGCTTAGGTGGTGAGAAAGCTACAGTCACTCACCTGAGAGGGGAATCTTGTACTGCCAAAATACTAGTAAAGTTGTAAAATGATGACACTTGAATTTTTAAAATCTTGAAGTTAGATCTCTACCTCATACCATATACAAAAGTTAACTCAAAATGGATCAAAACCTAAATGTAAGAGCTAAGATTATAAATTTCTTAGAAGAAAATAAAAATACAAACTTTGTAATATTGGATTAGGCAATAGTTTCTTAGATATGAAACCAAAATCACAAGCAAGTAAAGGAAAAACAGATAAACTGAACTTCATTCAATTCTAACATGGTTATTGGAGAGCAAATATCTGGGTAACATACCCCTAAATCATAACATGGAGGAGAAAGAGGAAAGCAGCAATGTGGTCCATCAGTACCAGTCAGAGACCAGACTGTCCAAAGGGTCACACAAATAGCCCATGATATACTAACCTCAGTAGAACCCACAAACAAAAATTTTCTCCAGCACTTGTTGTTGGAGGTCTTTCTAATATGTGCCATTCTCAGAGATGTGAGATGGTATCTCATTGTGGTTTTAACCTGAGTCTCTCGTACTAGAAGCAATAATGAACATTTTTTCATGTCTTTGGCTTTCTGGAGATCCTTTTTCTTTTTTAAGATTTTTATTTATTTATGCATACAAGAACTGGTGTGCAGGCCAGAGGTATGTGGGGGTGGGGTGAGAGGATTCACCAGAGACAGAGTGGGGAGCAGAACAGGTGGATCCACTGAAATACACTGCTGAGGGAAGCAGCAGACGAGACAGGAGAGGTCTGCTGCGCCACGTGGGTTAGCTCCCTGGCCAGGCATCGAACTCATGCTGCAGTGGCTGCCTATAGCTTGATAGTTCTGAGATTTAACCCCTTGCACCACCAGGGAGGCCCCTGGGGATCCTCTTTGGCAAATTATCTGTTCATATCTTCTGGTCAGTTATTCATTGGATTGTTTGTTTTC
Organism: Scalopus aquaticus; assembly: GCA_004024925.1. NCBI lineage: Eukaryota > Metazoa > Chordata > Mammalia > Eulipotyphla > Talpidae > Scalopus > Scalopus aquaticus. Next base: position 172,124 of record PVIJ01000453.1, on the reverse strand, counting down.
CATTGTTGAATTGAGTTTTTTATATATCTTGGATATTAATTCTTTCTTAATTATATATTGTAGGAATATTTTCTCCCACTCAATGGAACGTCTTTTAATTATCTTGGATTTTCTTTTGCTATATAGAAACTATTTTTTTTAAAGATTTATTTATTTATACATACAAGCTGGGGTACAGGCCAGAGGTGTTGGGTGGTGAGAGGGTTCACCAGAGACAGAGTGGGGAACAGAACAGGCAGATCAGAAATACACTGCTGAGGGGAGCAGCGGGCAAGGCAGGAGAGGTCTGCTGCACCATGTGGGATTTTCCCTGGCCCGTTGTCGAACTCGCATCGCACTCAAACTCGCATGGCGGGCGCTGCCAACAGCTCCACAGCGCAGCGCTCAATCGCTGCACCACCAGGGAGGCCCCTATAGAAACTTTTTAACTTGAGGTAATCTCAATTGTTTATTTTTGTTTTAAGTCCCTTGTCATAGACTTTGAGTCACCAAAAAGTATCTTTATCGCTGATTTCATGGAATATATTGTCAATGTTTTCTAGCATCTACTTTATTGTTGCAGGTCTTATATCTAAATCATTAAATCATTTAAAGTTTATTTTTGTTGGGGCCTCCCTAGTGGCACAGTGGGTTAAGTCTTAGCACTATGAAGCTATCTGCAGCTACTGCAGCATGAGTTTGATCCCTGGCCAGGGAGCTGACCCACATGGCACAGCAGACCTCTCCTGTCTCGCCAACTGCTCCCCTCAGCAGTGTATTTCAGTAGATCTACCTGTTCTGCTCCCCATTCTGTCTTTGGTGAATCCTCTCACTACCACTCTGGCCTATACCCCAGCTCTTGTATAAATAAATAAATCTTTAAAAAAATAAAGTTTGTTTTTGCGTATGAAGTGATCCAACTTTTATTTTCCCAGCACTATTTATTAAAAGACTATCATTTCTCATTGTGTAGCCATCTCTGCTGTATCAAAAGTTAGTAATATGTATGTGAATTTATTTCTAGGCTTTTGATTCTATTCCACTGATCTGTGTATCTATTTTTATGCCAATACTATATTGTTTTGGTATTGTTGTCTTACAGTAAAATTTTTTTTAAAGATTTATTTATTTATGTATGCAGGCTGGGGTACAGGCCAGAGACGCAGGGTGTCAAGAAGGTTCACCAGAGACAGAGTGGGGAGCAAAACAGGCAGATCATTGGAAATACACTGCTGAGGGGAGCAGCGGGCGAGGCAGGAGAGGTCTGCCGCGCCATGTGGGAATCTCCCCCACCAAGCGTTGAACTTGCGTCGCTGCTGCCGACAACTCCACAGCACAGCGCCTAACCACTGCACCACCAGGGAGGCCCAAAATTTAAAATAAGGTAATGTAATATCTCTGTTTCTCTTCCTTTTTCTCAGTTTTTGCAATTCAAAGCCCTTTGTGGGTCCATAAAAATTTCAATAATTTTTGTTCAACTTATTTTAAAAGTATTGCTAGTATTTTGATGGGGATTGTGTCAAATTTATATATCACTTTTAGACAAGGTAGCTATTTTGATCATATTGATTCTTCCCATCCATAAGCATAGGCTATCTATCCTTCTATCTCCTTATATCACTACTTGAGACCTTTAATAATATCTTATAGTTCTTATTGTATAAATTTTTCCTCTCTTTACTTATGTTAATGTCAATGTATTTAATTCATTTGGAAGCAAATGTTAATGGAGCTATTTATTTAATTTCTTTTGCTTCTTGTTTATATATTAAAAGGCTATGGATTTTTGTATGTTGGTTTTGTAACCTGACAGTTGTTGTATTCATTTATTTCTAATAACTTTTTGATGACGTCAGGAGGAGCAGCCAGGCAGGCAGGAGGAAACCTGGGGCAAGACAGAATCCAAGGGAAGAAGGGGGGTGGGAGGAAAAGATCAGCAGGGCCTGATGTCAGGCAAGATAACACCTGCGAGGTGAGCAGTCTGGAGATGTGTGTGCTTGGGAAGGTCCCTGAGAGAGTGATGCTGCATCTGGAGGACCCAGGGGGCAGAGGCAGGAGCCCAGACTCCCAGACTGAGGAATCATCATCTGCAGACACAGAGGCAGCATAATGCCTTTGCAGAGCTGCAAGTGACCTGGAATTGGCCCTGTGGGGTGGAGCTCCAGAGGTGGGTATAGTAGTGCTAGTCAAAAGTAGCTGGGACCACATCTGGAGAGGTACGAACAGCATGCTGTGGCCCAGGGGTCAAGGTTGGTTTTGTAAGTAAAGTTTGTTTGAGACACAGCCCTGCCCACACATTTACGTATCGTGTGACTGCTGCACACTGCAATGGGGAGTTGACAGAGTTGACTCTGTCGACTTTGAGACCTAAAATCTTAGCATCCAACCCTAAAGTTTGTCACCCCTGCTGCAGACAGGTCTTACACTGAGGGATTCCAAGAATGAGCAGGTAGATCAGCCCCTGCTTCCTGCAGAATCAGCAGCATTGGGGTAAGGAAGGCAGGAGATGGGAGGAGCTAAGGGGCCTTGGTTGTGGACCAGGGCAGAACAGATGCTGCCCTAAACTAAGGCAGCTGGGACTGGGGAACCTGATTTTACCGGAATGGCAAATGAAATCCTTTGATTAGCATTGGTGAATGAAACATTAGGTTAAGAAAGATTCTGAAGATGTAACTCAGAAAACTCAAAAACGAGTTTATTGTGTTATTAATATCATGTGGAAGAAGAGCACAGAGGGGGTGGAGGCACAAGCGCTGCATGTTTCCCCATTAAAGTGTCTATTTCCATTTTGTTGAAAGCAAATACAAAAGTTTGGCCAGTGGAATTTCTTCTCAACTGAAAGATGCTCAAAAATAAAGAATTCATCTTGGGGTTTGCCTATGTCTGAAAATGCTGAAGAAATCCCCCTTTCTCTCCCTTTTAATGGCAGGATGTGAGAAGCTTATCTGAACATTTACCCCAGCAAAGACCCCTGCCCACAACCCACTGTGACTCCTGAAGGAGGAAAGCAGGAGCAATAGGGGCTAAGAACAAGAGGCTGCACAAGGCTCCTGGGGTCCCGGGGATGCCGGTACCAGGGAGTGGAGCCAGCACTGGGCTCTGCCAGAGCATGGAGGAGGGTTACTGGGTGGCAGGAGAGGTTCAGCCTGCACACAGATGGCGGGAGGCATAGGCCCTGGGCACCAGGGAATGGCCGGGGGCTGGCACAAACCAGACTTTCTGAGCCATCCCTGGGGAAGTAGGAATGCTGCTCCTGGGGGCAATCTGGCTGAGGCGATCTGAGGGCAGACCAAGGAGGGCCGGTGGAAAGGATGATGCAGGTTAATGAGCACAGCTCAGGCAACATGGGGGCCCGGGTGGTATAGGAAGTAAGATTTGAACAAATAATAAGACTTTGCCATGTCTGGGCCTGGGGAGGGAAATAAAAAGTGAGTAAAGGGGGTGGCGGGGTCCTCCTGTCCCAGTGTGAACTTGGAGGTGCAAGAAGCATCTCAGTGGTCTGTAGTCAAGGATTACAGCCTAGATCGACTAAGAGCTGAGCATCATTTCTTCCTTTCCTTACCGCGAACCATGGTGCAGCCTTTAAGACATCTTCGGTTCCAAGTATGCAAGCTGGCTGTGAAGTTAATTGTCTGCACAGAGGAATGAAATATGAGAAATGTTCTCTTCTCCCACCCAAAGAACAGGCCAGTCTTTGTGTTCCTCAGCCAAGCTCTCAAAGGGAGAAGGAGGCATGGAGACTGGAACTTGAATTGATTCTTTGTACTTCAGGAGCTGCCCAAGTTCAAAAGGAATCCACTGGGTTGGCCGAGGACCACAAGGAGGGAGTCTAGGCATTGGGGTTCTTTTAGTGGAAAAGCTACGTTGCCCACTGGGCCCTGGATGAATCCAAAGAGTTCCTGAGTGAATTCAAGAGCAGTTTGGGGGAGTGCCCCATGGGGAGACATCTCAGAAACCCTGCAGGTGGGGGCAGACTCAGGGACTAGATGGAGCCCTGTTGATTGAATGACATTACAGCTTACTACTACCCCATACTCCTGCATGAGCCCATGGAATGGGTAGGGGTCCCCAGAAAGTGAAAGTTGACCATTTCCCTCATGGAGGTGCAGGATTAAAGTCAATTTTCATTTAGTTTAACTACTATATATTTATTTTACATTCCAAGGTTAATAAGTAGCTACATGGTTATGTGAACGAGTCCCTAACTTTTACAAAAAGAACATTCACTGGGCCTCCCTGGTGGCGCAACAGGTTAAGTCTCAGCACTATGAAGCTATCCGCAGCCACTGCAGCACAAGTTGGATCCCAGGCCAGGGAACTGACCCACATGGCGCAGCAGACCTCTCCTGTCTCACCCACTGCTCCCCTCAGCAGTGTGTTCCCCCCACTCTGTCTCTGGTGAATCCTTTCACCACCCCCCACCACACTTCTGGCCTACACCCTAGCTCTTGTATGCATAAATAAATAAATCTTTAAAAAAAAAAAAGGAAATTCACTGAAGATGAGGATAAGGAAGCAGAAATGTTACAGCCCACCCCCCTCAGCTCCTCCCCTCCATCCAAGCAATGTGTGAGTCCAGAGACCCTCTAAGAGAAAGAATTCACTGGAGAGTTTCAAAATCAGGCAAGACCTGTACTAGAAAAGAATTGTAGCCTGGCTGTGAGGAGAGTTAGGAGGAGATTTTTAAGGGGCCAGTCTGGTGGGGAGCTGCATCCTAGCCTGTTCTGAGTTGGGCTACACCGGGCATGCAGACAGCTTACATTCCAGCTGCAAGCGGGACTCTCAGCCTTCCCTCTCCAGGAAAATTTGGGACAATCGTCAGTCATTATCCAACACTTTTGGTCTAGCATGACAGCTTTGATCAATGTGGTCAGCCCAATTCTTGGGACTGGGCCCACCAGTCACGATTTAGTCCACCTGTTCAAACAGGTAGTTGAACAACCCAGTCTAGCTCAGTCCACTATTCAATTCCCTTGTTCAAACAGTATGTTGGATATTTCTTATGTTACTGGCTCACAATTTCTTTTATTGAAGCTGTCTCAGAAAGAACCTAAAGATGGAGCTACAGCATGTGTCTGGGTATTTGGATGCCAACAAGAACTCAGCAGTGTCCTTTTGTTGGCCTCTCTTTCCTCTCCCCTTGGCATGGAGCAGATCCCTGTGGAGCACGTTCTAAAGTGCAGAATTAAGAACTTGATGTTTGTTGTTTAGCCCTCTTGACAACCCCATAAGGTTAGAATTTGTATTATTATTATTATCTTTCAGAGGCACAGAGAGGTTAAGTAACTTGCCAAAAGTCACACAGCCAACATATGGAAAGCCATAATTCTTGCCAACACTCTACATTGCTGCCTTCAGAAAAACAGGGGGTCATCATGAACTGGACAGATACCTCAAATGAGCTTTGTACCCTTGAAAAGTTACTTGTGGATAATTAGCTACTGCTCACCGAGGAGGACAGACAGGAAGAAGGCAGAAAGGTTGTTGTGTACCCTTCTGTGCATGTTACAGTTTACATAATATCTTTACACGTTTCCGCTACCTCACCACAACCCCCTGAGGAAGCTGAGACCCCACCCAGTAAGGGGCAGGCCTGGGGATGTTTCTCCCTCATCTCCATCTCTGCAAACGCAGGGGGAGCTGCTGGCCCCCATTGGTGTGAAGTCAGAATGCCAATGTTGGAGCTACCCAAGGATGTTGGTGCCCAAAAGCCTCACAAGCATTATCTACTGGCAAGGTCTTGCTGATGAGTCCTGTGCTCAAATGCCTCAAGTCCTGACACTCTGGAAGCCATTAAAAGATGAGGGTGGAGCTCGAAACAAGTTCTCCCTGGTTGGGGCACTTTAACCCACCTGCAGGGGGTGTGGGGCGCCACCCTCTCTGTGGTTTAGGGGATTGAGCTCATTTCCTCTCTCAGTTCTCTCTTTGTGGGGGAGGTTTTTCGTCCTCCAATGGGCAGGGCTCTCCACGACCCTCTGGCCGCTTTCACTTTCAGTCCTAGAGGAGGTGCAGGCAGAGAAGCCTGTGGGACCCAAGGATCCGCAGCCCACTGGGCTAGAGGCTACAGGGGAGCAGGGGGAAAAGTCAGAGGCTTGGGGAAAAGAGCAACAAGGAGCTTTCTGGGGTCATTGCTCCAAGGACAGCTCTAACTGTTCTTTCTCTGGAATGTTCTTTCAAATAAGAAGAAAGGAACTTGGGCTCCAGCAAGGGACTCTAGTTCAACCTGCAACACTTTCCACAGGTTCAGGGGACTAAGAGCTAGAAGGTGGAGAGGCTGTGTGGTGTGGACCCGGGGCCTTGGCATAGCCAAGCTGCAATCCTCCTGGGGGCCCTAAAACTGAAAAGCCACCAGGGAGTAGTGTGGGGAGTTCCCCACAACAACATGCCTGCTCCTGTAGCTCCTCCCAGAAGCACAGCCGACTGGTGGTGGCACACAGAGCCATGCCCCCCCTCATTGCCACTCACCCGGCCCTCAGAGGCCGTTGGGTCTGTCTCCTCATCAGCAACAGGTGAAGTCTGTGTCAGGTGACCCCAAGAGGCTTCCCCTACTCTGACTCCCAGACCAAGACTTGAATCTCCTAGACTGTGGGCAAAAAATGCAAGGAGTAAGGAAAAAACACAGATTCAGAGAAGCTTCTTTATTATACTTTTCTGTTAAAACTTAAAAATAAAAATTTTATTTAGGTAATACTAAACTATTTTTGAAGGTGTAATTGAGACATAACATTCTATTAGTTTCGTACATAAAACATAATGAGGCCTCCCTGGTGGCGCAGCGGTTGGGCACTGCGCTGTGGAGCTGTCGGCAGCAGCAATGCGAGTTCGACACCGTGCCAGGGAGATTCCCACATGGCGCAGCAGACCTCTCCTGCCTCGCCCACCGCTCCCCTCAGCAGTGTATATCCATCAATCTGCCTGTTCTGCTCCCCACTCTGTCTCTGGTGAACCCTCTCGCCGCCCCGCGCCTCTGGCCTGTACCCCAACTTGTATGCAAAAATAAATAAATCTTTAAAAAAAAAAACATAATGATTCAATATTTGTATGTACTACAAAGTGATCACCACAAACATTTTAGTTACCATCCAGCAACCATAAAACAATTACAGATGTTTTTTTCTTGTGATAAAAACTTTGAAGATGCGCTCTCTTGGCAACTTTCATAATACAGTAGGGTGTTCTTTGACTGTGGTCGCCATGCTGTATATTACATCCCAGACTTGCCTTTTATAAAGAGTTTCCATTAAAGCAGTGAGTTCCGTGCCTGCCCCACACCTACTAAGTTAGAGGTATAATCCAGAATTGACATCTTAACCAGCTCACATGAAAATCTGGTACCAGACCACACTGGCCGCTGTGCGATTCTTCAACCCCTCCTCCTACCTGTGCCTTAGCTTCTCCCCAGATGTGCACTGCTCCCCTCCAGTTTCATTCAGCTCTCTACCCAAATGTCCCTCAGAGAGAGCTCTCTTCATCTAACAGAAAAGTTATTTTGCAATTTAAGTTTGCCCTGTACTGGGTTTTGAAGATTCTTACACCCAAAAAGCATCTGCTGTCAATCTGAAACACATGTTAAGTAGGCATCCTGTATTTTTTATTTGTCAAATCCAGCCATCCTGAGGCAGGCAGACGCTGCACCCCCGGCCCTTGACTGTAGCCCATTTTCTAAGGGGAGTTTCAGGGGGCAGCAGAGTGGGTTGCAACTGTCACCTCTGCCCAGTCTTGTTCCCCCATTCCCACCCTCTCCCTCCTGACAGAAGGAAGGTAGATGGTCCTCTGGGGTAGTCCTGCCCACTGGAGGTATGTCGTAGGGCTTTGGGGGCCAGGTGTGATACCTACAATACCCCCAGCACTCTGCTTCATGACCCAAACACTTGGGCATCTGCCTGAATGCCCAGGTGAGGCTCCTCAAGTGAGGTGAGCTACACAGGTGGCTGCCCCACGCAGGACACAGTCGATGGTCCGCGTGGCCAACACAGAAACAGATGATGAACTCCCTGCCCGTCTGGTGGGCGACCATGGCACTTGGAATTCAAGTGCATTAGGAGTTGAATTGGGTTCCCCTCCACCCCAAATGCATCTACTGCAGTCCTAACCCTCAGCCCTCCCAACATGTGACCTCATTTGGAGATAGGATCTTTACAGGGATAAGCAAGTAATCAAGTCACTAGGGCCGGCCCTGATGCGATGTGACGGTGCCTTTTAATAGGGGAAATTTGAACATGGACACATGGGGGCCGTGGGGGAGTTGTGTGACGACACAAGAGAAAACAGCCATTGACAAGCCAAGGAGGGACCCAAACCCAGCCCCTCAGAAGGATCCAACCCCGCCCACACCTCCATCTTGGACTTCTGGTCTCCGGAGGCGGAGGCGTGGGGGGACGGATTTCTGTTGGTTAAAACCCTCCCTCCCCCGCCCCCGACCTGTGCTCCTTGTTAAAGCAGCCCCAGCTGTAATGGAGGAGTCTCTGCTGAGGCCCTGGGCTGGCTCCAGTCTCTGACCTGACACCCGTCTACATTCACCTGAGAGGCGCGGGGTTGGGAGTCTCCACAGGGACAAGTTTGTGAGGACACCTCAGATCACCCCGGGCTTCCTGAGTGTGCTGACTCCTGTCTGAGCCGCAGGCTGCCGTCCAGATGGGGGCCCAGCTCCGCGTGGCTGGGGAGCCCCCGGCTTTCACAACAGCCTTGTTGGGGAAATTCGGGCTCTGGCGGCAGAAAGCGCCCTGGGAGCCAAGAATAAGATCTAAGGGTCTTGTGGGTAAGGGAAGAATTTCAGAGGAGCCGCTAGAGCAGGCCGGTAAATGAAGCAGCTCCAAGAGACTCTCCCTCCAGCGTGTCTGCGCTTGGGACCAGCTCCGTGAGGGAGCACATTCTCAGGGGCGCCCATTTCTTGTGTGTTCCCAGACCTAACACAGGACCCCGCATACAGCAGGTGCTCAATAAGAGCTAAACCCTTCCTAACATAAAACACAAATATCCTTCCTATCTCAAGTCTCAAAGAAAAGAGACTGTGGGCCAAGCCGGTGCGCAGCCCCTGGCGCAGGGCAATTTGGCGCGGGTGAGACATCACGCCGTTCTGGGCAATGTCTACTGCTGAGTGACCCCCGACAGCCCTCATTCTAGGTCACCCCGTTCTCTGTAAGATGGAGGCGCTGTCCCCAGTGGGGCAGCCTCTAGCCCCAAGATTCTTCCTGGTCTCAGGCTAGGAGGACAGTGCCTGGTGCTCAGAGGTGGAGCTGGCATTGGGGAGCCCCACAGGGAGAGGCCGCGCTGCTCTCAACAACCCAGCTGCTTCTGAGGTCCCCCTCGCAGCACCCCACAGCAGGGGGGGTGGAGAAGGTGCTTTGTAGCGCTGGAATCTTACCCCGGAAGATCCAAGCTCTCAGATTCAGGACAGACTTCCCTACAGCCTCATTCAGTTCTGAGGGGTGGGCAAGCACACAAAGAACTCATGGTTTGAACCTCTGTTGAAATCCAAGCCTCATCCTCATGGTGTTAGGAGGTGGGGCCTTTGGGGGGTGAAGAGGTCATGAGCCTCCTGAGTGGGATCTGTGCCCTTATAAAAAGGACCCCAGAGAGTTCCCTCCCCCTGTCCCCCATGTGAGGACACAGCAAGAGGACGGCCATCTAGGGACCAGGAAGACACGAAATCTGTCTGCGCCTTGACCTGGGACTTCCCAGCCTCCAGAACTGTGAGAAATAAATGTCTGCTGTTTAAACCACCCAGCCTGTGATATTTTGCTATAGCAACCCGAATAGACTAACACAGGCACAGACTTGGCTTATTTTTAGGGAGATGAACACCAGCTTTGAGTGACTGTCATCTTGTACTTCCCAGGACCCATGGGTCCAGAGTGTTGCCCCCAGGAAAGCCAAAAAAAACTTGGGACTAGCTGTCACTGCCAGGGTAACAGGAAAGAGTAGACAGACACTAGTGGGGCAGGGAGAGCCCAGAGCCTACAGCTGACCAGCACAGTGGGCCTGAAATGGGGTACAGGGGGCCTGGAGGTGGAGTGAGCAGCTCAGGCCTGGCCTCGTCACCCTGAGGAAGGCAGGTGGCCTTCCTGTCCTGCCGTTTCCACTCTAAGCATTGCCTGTAGCCCCATTCAGCCACACTCAGCTCCCCAGCACTGCTAGGCCTCCACCCAGCCCATCTCTGCCAGACGTGAGCCATGAGGGTCAGCACCTCCCTCAGAAACCAAGCCCAGTATTTATGGGGTCAGGTCTCAGACAGTTGGGGACCACTCTGCCTCACTGGGTGACTGGATGGTCAACCTGGGGAAGTCACACAGTCCACCAGCCTTTGCCCATGGGGAAGACCCGCTGGTGTGGCCTCTGTGGGAGCCCCAGGCCATGGGGCTTTAGGCCGGGGTTCCACACTGGCTGGTTGGGCCAGGCCACTTGGGTCACTCAGAAGGAAGGTGCACTGCCCAGCGGCAAGGAGGCCAGTCAGCTGAGCTGTCCCGAGGAGGGATTCTTCCTCAGCTTTTGAGTAAGTGTCGGGGTCATCATCCTCTCAGCCCCTCCAGGCTCTGACTGAATGAAGCAAGGGCGTGAGGGCCAGGCCACTTGCGCCCCCTCATGTACCCCACTCTGATGGGCCCCGAGCATCCACTGGGCTGCTAGAGAGGTGCACTGTGGCAAATCCGCAGGGCACTTGATGACTCCAACCTGCCCTGCTCCCCACTTTTTCTTCAAAATATTGTCCCAGTAAATCATTTGCTGCCCTAACTCTGGCTCAGGGTTGGCTTCCTGGAAAACCTAACCGAAAGCAACCTCTATCCCCTTGTACCTCAGTTTCTGCCTTGTAGGGCTGTACTTGAGCCTCAGGTTCAATACTACACAAGGAGGAAAGGACCCACTTTCTCAGTTCCCCCTCCACACCCTTGGCCTCCCAGCGGTCAGGGTGTCAGTGGGCCCCGTGGGAAAGGGAACTCCCACCTCTGGCAGCCCAGCAGCCACCCAACAAAGAGCTTCCACTAAAATCAAAACAAAACACTAGAAGGGATCCAGGAAAACTGGGAGAACAGAAACCACAAGCCAAGGAAACCTAAATCACTTCCCCAGGCACTGCCTCGCCTTCCCCCCCCCCTCCCCTGCTGTGTGGATAACTCTTCCTCAGCCATCAGCTGTGGTTTTGGGAACACACCTCTACCTTCCCCACAAGTCTGCTCTCTCCATGTGTCCTGGCCTCGGGTCAGAGCCAGGCCCCTGAGCAGCACCCAGCTCTCTGAAACACCCCAATCTAACAAGACCTCCCTCCTGCCAGAGAGACCAGACAGCCATGTCCACTCCACAGGGCGTCACCAGTGTTGTCCCAACTACCGGTGCCCTGCATCTCCTAAAGAGGCTGTGGCCACCCTGAAGGGTCTGCTCACATCTGTCCCGACCCCTACTAGCCAGCACGTGGCAGGGCAGGCCTGCTCTTGGCCAGCAGTGAGCCGCCTGTCCACACCACAGGCTGCCCCTTCAGTTAAAAGACAGCCTTTGTCAGAGAACCTCTGGACAGCAGAGTGTGGACCCCTGGGCATTCAGGATCCTCTTCTGCCTTCAGCCTTTCAGCTGTGTGAAGTCCCTCAAATACCCCAAGTCCCTTCTCCAGGCTAAAACACCCCATTCTTCCCATTATTCTTTGTGTGTCTGGATTTTGAGTCCTTTAACCTTCTGGCCACTCAGTCTGAATACACTGTGGCTTTCTGATGACCTTCCAAAAGTGGGGTCCCCATGGCTCAACACAGCTCTTCCCCTTGGACGTTTTGGTTGACATAATGCCGGGTCATATTAGCTACCTTGAACTTAACACAGACTCTGTAGTAAAAATACCTGGATTTATATCCCTTCTCAGTTATTTCCACCTTGAGTAAATTACTTCTTTTTGTCTCAATTTTTTAAACAATGAGATAAGGATAATAAATCACCTCCTAATCCCAAACTGAGACAGGTTGAGACGGGACAACAGGCAGGCGGCCGGCAGAGGGCGCGCTCCACTCTCGTTGAACAGGATGCATTTCCGAATATGACCGCACGGCGTCGCCCGAGCGCCGCGGTCCGCCCCCGCCCTACTGCGCCGCTGGATGAGATTCCTGGGGCCTTTAGCCCGCACCGGGGAGAGAATCTGTTCGCACCAACCCTGAGGACCGGTCACCCCGGGTCTGGTTTTGCTCTACAACAGCCACTGCCTGTCACCTGCTCCTGACATCTATGAGCCTCAGATCATCATACCTCCCTCCTGACTGGCCCGCCCTCCTTGCGCTCCCACTACCCTGTACCGGGTGCTCTCCTTGTGTTTTGGTGCCTTCTTCCTGCCCTCCTGAGCCTCCTGCACGCAGGACAGGGTCTCCTTCATGAGACACTCCCAGGGACTATGGAGACCACCCGGTCCAGGTAGGTTAGAAGGGTCTGGGGGATGACAAAGGGGAGATAGAAGCAGATATTTGATTTCTACTTCTTCCCCTGGTCAGTGAAATGGGGACAAAATCTCTTTCTTGCCATAATTCTTCCTCTGGCCTGGGAGAAAGCCGGGGGTGGGCATTTTGATTTGCCTGTCGGGAAAAGGTCCTATTTCCCAAGTGTCTGCCAGGTCTCCGGCAGCCAAGAGAAGTCAGGAAGACCTAGCCATGCCAGTATATTTGGTACGTCAAGTTGACTAGGCCACCGGGTGTGCAGACATTCTGGTCAAATGTTATTCTGGATGTGTATGTGAGTACGTTTTTGAGTGAGCCTACAGTGTAAATCAGTAAAGTGAGGAAAGCAGTTTGTCCTCCCCAGCATGGGTGGGCCCAAGTAGTTGAAGGCCTGGCTAGACCGTTCTGCTCCCACGGGAAAGGAGCTCCCTCTCCCTCTGCTTTTGAGATGGGACATTGGCTTTTTCCTGTCTTAAGGCTTAAACCGAAACAACTTTTCTTAGGTCTTAGGCCCAAACCTCCTTGGACTAGAACTATCAATACATCCAGTTTGCTGCCTGCAGGTCTTCAACTTGTCGGCTTCCATAATCACATGCGTCAGTTCATCTATATTTTTTCTATTGGTTTCATTTCTCTGGAAAACCTTGAATAATACAGTATCTCCCATTAAAAGAGCAACACGGTATCATTCTTTTCTCCACTCACATTAGCAAAGACAAAAGTACTTTGGGTGTTTGGAAGAAACTTCACATCTATGGAGTCAACATTTCCTCTTTGTCCTTGGAAACCAGCTGCCAGAGGGGAGGGATCTCGTGGCGTCACCTCATGTTGGTGAGGGCACCACCCAACACCCACTACCGCCCACTGAAGGGACCTCACTGTCTGGTGACCCAGAGCAATCTCCTGGCTTAGTGATGGCTCAGCTGGGCACATGGCCCAAGCCAGGCCACTTGAGTAAATGAAATTTTGTACTGGGGGGGTTTGTAAGAACTGAATTTTTTCAAGATTTATTTATTTATGCATACAAGCTGGGGTGTAGGCCAGAGGTGTTGGGGGAGGGTGAGAGGATTCACCAGAGACAGAGTGGGGAGCAGAATAGGCAGGTTGACTGAAACACACTGCTGAGGGGAGCAGTGGTCAGGAGCGGTCTGCTGCGCCATGTGGGAAGCTCCCTGGCCAGGTGTCAAACTCGTGCTGCAGCGGCTGCTGATAGCTTCATCGTGCTGAGATTTAACCTGTTGCGCCACCAGGGAGACCCTAAGAACTGATTTTTTTTTTTAAAGAGTTTGTGTTTTCTTCCGAGAAGACAGTTGACACTTGGGCTCCTGCAACCATACTGCCACCCGAGGGGCACAGCCAGCCTGAGAACAGAAGGCACAGAGCTGAGGTCTCAGAGCCACTCGCCCCCAAGCCTGGCTATGCTTTCACATAACCTACCACTACTTTTGTTTGATTCAGCAAGTTGAACTTGGGTGTTTTTAGTTCCAACTAGTTTAACAGGCGAGACAGCTGCGATAGTGAGACCTTGCAATCAACTACTTGCCCATCAAGCGCGAGGTGACTGGACGTGGCGCCTAGGGCCCTGACAGCAAAGTTCTCCAGGACACTCACTCAGGGGCTGTAGATTCTGGATTTGTCCACATAGAAACTGGCCCAATTATTGTATTTTTTTTAAGTATGAAACAGCAACAGAATACGGTCTAGGAGAATATATAGCAAGTGTCAAATGAATGGTTAGATCTCTAAATGGCGGAAGTGTAGTTTTTTATACTTCAGCACTATCTTTTTATCCTTCAATGCTGATTTGTTACTTGTATAATCAGGGGGAAAAACTATTATTTTCATTTCGGAAAAAGAGACTATTGATCATTTGTTTTAGTGTCCTGTGTGTCAGAATGGCCACTTAGCTGCCCACCTATCAGAACAACCCAAGCCTGCCCACAACCTCAACTGTGACGACACTGAGTGCCAGTTTGGGGTGGAGCCACTGGGGCTCTTTGTTACTGGTGGGGATGCAAAGTGGTGCAGACGCTTTGGAAGACAGTCTCAAAGTTTCTCACAAACTAACCATGCTCTTATGTGATCCAGCAGTTGCATTGCTTGGTATTTACCTAAGGGGCTGAAAACTTAAGTCCACACAAAAACCCACATACAGATGTGTAGAGCAGCTTTATTCTTAATTGTCAAAACAGGAAAGGAACTAAGATGTCTTTCAGTAGGTGACTGGATTAGCAAGAAAACCCTGTGGTACCTGCAAACAATGGGGTGGTATTTCACACTAGAAGGAAACAAGCTATCCAGCCCCCAGAGATATGGAGGAACCTTCGATGCATATTACTAAGTGAAAGAAACCCATCTGAAAAGCCTACAGACTGTACGATTCCAACCATAGACATTCTGGAAAAGGCAAAACTTAGAGACAGTAAAAAAGATCGGGGTGGCCAGGGCTTAGCAGGTAGGGAGAGGTAGGCAGAGCACAGGAGTTTTAGAACCACAAGCAAACTCTGGATGGTGATATGATGGCGGATATGTGTCATGTACATTTGTCCAACCCCGCAGAATGCACAACATCAGGGGTGAACCTTAAAGTAGACTATGGACTTTGGGTGAGAACGATGTGACTGTATAGGTTCTTTGGTTGTAACCAAGGGTCCCTTTTGGTGGGGTGCTGATAGTGGGAGGGGCCGTGTGTGTGCGGGACAGGAGGCATATGGGAAATCTCTGTGTTTGCCCTTCAGATTTGCTGTTGTGCCTCTTCAAGGAGGCCTTCCTCAAAGAAAACAGGATGTGATATTTCTGTCCCTAAATGTTTTGGTTTTAAAAATGTATATAATTGGGGCCTCCCCGGTGGCGCAGTGGTTGAGTGCTGCGCTGTGGAGCTGTCGGCAGTGGCGACGCGAGTCCGACGCCCGGCCGGGGAGAATCCCACATGGTGCGGCAGACCTCTCCTGCCTCGCCCGCTGCTCCCCTCAGCAGTGTATTTCTGATCTGCCTGTTCTGCTCCCCGCTCTGTCTCTGGTGAACCCTCTCGCCGCCCCATGCCTCTGGCCTGTACCCCAGCTTGTATGTATAAATAAAAAAAAATGTATATAATTGGATTACATAAATCTACTAACCAGGAAAATCAAAACAGGGCAACCTACGAAAGAGTTAAAAACAATCTGCCTGTTCCCAGCTGGCACAACTCCTTTGTGCCTCACACTACCAAGATAAGTTCTGGGTTGTTCCTGTAATACTAAAAATGTTTCTACTTGGTCAAGGACCACCACTCAGAACAAAGCATAATTGCTTCTTTCTCACACATTTCTTCAGTTTAAGGAGCTAACTCAAAAGGGCTTCTAAGGTCAAATAATGTACATCCCCTCTGGTTCCCTAGCAACCAACTATTGGCCAGAACATCTAGGACACAGCAACTTCTAGAAACAAAAGAAATGTTAATCGCTATCTAAAACTTTACATACTTTGTTGAGGTAATCATCAAACATGGATACTGTCTTAAAAATGTCTTGTTTCTGCAATAACTATGTAATTATATGATTTTGTGCTTGCTTGACAATTTCTATGATATATAAATCCTGCTTCTGACAATAAGAGCAGAGCAGCTTGAGCACTCTCTGGTGTTTATGCTGTCATTCATTTGCAACACGCCGACGCCTTCTCCACCACCCTCGGAACCGACAATAACTTTGCCCAGAGCTGGCCTCTGACAATTTGCTGAGAATCTAAAACTGCTCTTTAAAAACGAAAGCTTGTGTAATTGTCAGATCCTAGGCAATATGTCTGGTGCTTGATGGTCATGCAGGTGATGGCAAGTGTCTCACTATTGCAGCTGTCTCGCCCTGTTAAATGTGTCAGTATTGAATGGCTATGTTAAAGTGGCCAAGCAAAGTGCCTCTCACTCCTCTCTGCCTTCCTCATGTTGCAATTAAATGGGAAGCTGCCATTCCCCCAGTACCCCTTTCTGACATCTGTGTTAGACACCACTGTGCCCTCAGCCTGGAAAGTCCTTCACCGTTCACCCTCCAAGGTTGAACTGAGATGCCATCTACTCCATGAATCTTCTTTACCTCCATGTCTTCCTCTGGCTCCCACAGAACTTTGTGTCCACTAGAAACCCCTGTGTCTGCAAGTCATCTCACAACTTCAAGTCAACAAAATTTGGACTAGAAGTTGCCTAAACAAACAATGGAATCTTTTTCCTTAAAGTATGGAGGCAGGAGGTTGCTGACATTAGTTGAGTGGCTCAGTGACGTTAGGTATGGTGTCTTGGAGAGTCTCCTGAGTTTCCCCTCAAGATTACAAGATGGGGGCCTCCCTGGTGGCACAGCAGTTAAGCACTGCACTGTGGAGCTGTCGGCAGCGGTAACGTGAGTTATCGCCCAGCCGGGGAGATTCCCACATGGTGCGGCAGACTCTCCTGCCTCGCCTCCTGCTCCCCTCAGCAGTGTATTTCCATCGATCTGCCTGTTCTGCTCCCCACTCTGTCTCTGGTGAACCCTCTCACCGCCCCAAGCCTCTGGCCTGTACCCCAGCTTGTATGCATAAATAAATAAATCTTTGAAAAAAAAGATTACAAGATGGTTGCAGCTGCTCCAAGCATCATATATTCCAGTCACATTCAACGAAAAGATGCAAGTGGCAGAGCAAAGTAGAGGATTTCTCCTCATTTACCCTTATCCAAAAGGAAAACAAATTCCCAGGAGTTTCTAACAGGTGTCCCCTGCTACCTTATGTCCAGAACAGGGCCACAAGGTCTCCTTCAGACCAAGTCTGAACCTACCTCCTGAGGTCAAAGGAACTTGACTGAGACCCCCCCCCCCACAATGGAGTTAAGTCAACAGGAAAGAGGAAAGGGGAAGAACAGCTGTTGAGTAGGCAAAGGATGATTTCTGATGTATTTTCAGTTGTTTCCTTTCTGCCTCTCACCCTGAGACGCACCATGAAAAGGCCTGCTAAGGAATTCAGACTCCATTTTGAGTCCAGGATGGAGCCTTGGAAGGCATTAAGGAAGGGACACCCTTGACTGGAATTCAGTGAGTGCTTTCTGGCTGCTGGGAGGTGTCTGCAGGGCAAGGACATTTGGGAAAAGGGAAGGAGGCTGTTTCAGGGTCCAATGGGAGCAAGAAGCTTAGACCAGGACTTGCAAGGTGGAAACAGTGGGGCTGTGTGAGGAACATCCCCAAGGGTCTGGCTCACTTAGTGGTACGTGAGTGAGCGCTAGACAGAAGGCAAACGTGGCTTGTGGAGGATCCCAATGGGGGAGGAGGCAGAGGAGCCAGGTGTGAGTCATCTCGCCCCTGTGCTGCTGGAGGCTCACTTTGGGTCATGCCCAGCAAGCAGGGGGACACTGTCCAGGGCTTGGGAGGGAAGACAGGGTTTGGGACGTTATTTTGAGCCGCTGCATGTTGATGGGACCCAGCATGTGGAGATGGGCTCTCCCAGAAAGACTGAGGAATGGATAGAGAACAAAAATTCAAAAACACCAACGGAGAGAGGGTTCCCAAAAAGGAGAGTGAGAAGGAGCAGTGAAGGTGGGGGCTGCCATGACCTTACTGCTGATGAAAATGACTGACGTAGTTCCTTTGTAATTCATGAGGCTCTCGTGCCTCTGCTATCTGCTTTCCAGGAACCTAAGGTAAATCCAAATTTACCAAATTTCACTCTAAAGTTCAGCTGCACGGATAGAACTTGGCACCCGTAGGGAACAGCTGAGCTCCTCTGTCACTGCAGTACGCACACAATGCACGCTTTTTAACCAACTGCAGGATAGATGGAAGAGATCAGGATTTTCCACTGTCCCATCATTAGCATCAGTGATAGACACCTGCGGTCTTACATGCGTGCCTGATGGCGGCACCTGGAGTGTGGCGTGGACGTGTGTGAGTGGGCACACCTGAGCCGAGAGCCTGAGAATATACGGGCGCAGCAGAGGAGCGAGGTGGCAGAGGACGGGGTGGCAGAGTACAGTGGAGAGCAGTAGAGAGCGTCAGAAAATGGTGGACACCAGAAAAGGGGATATAGGCATTTACAGGGGAGCCCAAGTTGCTGTCTCCCTGCTGGTTTGTCTCCCCTAAGCTGTGGGGAGGATGGCAAGGGCTCCAAGCTTCTCTTTCAACTGCCTGAACTGATGGTGAACCTACTCGGCCTGGGTGGCTGCAGAACATCAGCCCTCACTTGGTCTTTGGAGCAGGACATCCAGTCGTGGTATCTGCCCTCTTTCTCTGTCCCCAAACCTGTTCCCAGGTCCTTTTGGTTCTTCACCTGAAACTAATCACCAATTTTTTAAATTTTTTTAATGTGTTCTTTAACCTAAGACAAATGGGATCTGAGTGTTACTGATTTCGGTACAAACAAGAACCTGCTATTGTGAAGTCCAAAGAGAAAACTTTCTTTGGACTTAGATCCATATGATAAAAGCCTTAATCTGAAATCTAGCAGACACAGCTAATCAGTGCTTGGATTACTCACGCCCTGGTGTCTACACAGACACGTTTATGTCTTTATAATTTCATGATTTGGGGGGCAGAAAACAAGGTCTGCCTATGGGTGTCCTTGTTACCAGCTCAGCCTTATAGAACTCCATTTTCCCCAGCCCTACTCATTGCTTCCTTGCTGGGCAGCCAAGTGTGGAGAAAGTGGGCTGGGTCCTGAGAGATGCACGGTCATGGATCTAAGCCAGCTAAGGGACCTCATTCCTCTCTGCGGAAGAGCGCTGGGCATGTGGTGTGGGATCAGCTCTGTCTGAGTGGAACCAAAGGGCTTTTTGTTTTCTGCAGCCACCACGCGACGATCACCCCACAGGGTTGTCTCCCTGCTCCCGCCAAGAATCGAGAGAACCTCTTATTTCCTGAAGGGGCCAAGGTCTTTGACTTTTCTTCTGAACACTTGAAAACAATTTGGATAGATGAGTTTTCAAAGGGCTCTATTTTGTCTCCCACATGGGGTGGGGTGTGTGGAAGTGTTTACCTAGGGGTCGCTCTGGCTTCTGCCACACAGCGACTGTGGCACACAGTTTTTTTCTCCCGTAAATCACCCACAGCCTTGTAGCCTAAAGATCCTTTTGAACATCTGGATGTCAATGTCTCTGGCTCTGTGTCTGATGAGGACCTCTAAATCCTCTAGAAGTCATGGAGCTGGGCATGGCACCTACCGAGATTTCAGAGGAAAGCAGACAATGTCCCCATTTCTGCCCCCCACGCCAAGCCCTCTTAGGCCCACCCCTCACCCTCAGCGTGCCGCCACCCTGGGGCTCTGGGCCCCGACCTTGCTTTCATGGGGCTGGAGAGCAGCCCAGCCGCTCACACCCCAAGTCCTGCTAGTTGCCTCCCCACTGCTGCTCAGTACCTGCGCCTTCCTGAAGCCCAGCTGTTTCGCAGCCATCCGAGGCCGGGTAGGTTCACCATCAGTTCTAGCGACTTGAAAGAGAATTTTGGAGCCTTGGCATCATTTTCACAGGTTTTAATGGTAAGCAGGGGAAACAATCCAGCAGGGAGACGGCAACTCAAGCTGCCTGCAAATCTCTGCATACTCTTTCCTCTGGGCTCTCTCTGGCGTTCTCTCGTGGCCTCTTCCTCTCCCCTGCAGCCAGGTCTTGAGTAAAGCCGCCCGTGAATCCCTGGCCTCTGGGCTCAGGCGCACGCACATGCGCACACCCGTGCTCAGGCGGCCATAGTCACGCACACCGGCCCCACACCCACGCGCCCTCTACCTTACAAGATCGAGGCCGCAGGTCAGAGCCACAGAGGCCAGTGGCGTAAAGCCTGACCAACTTCATTTATCCCGCGCCAGCCCCCACACGCGGAGTCTGGAGGTGCGTCCTTGTCCACCACCACCCACACAGAGCACATGAGCTCACTTGAGCTCATCTGTCTCCACATAGTTACCGCTAACACTTTCACTCACAGCGACGGATCTTCTCTCCCTCCATCCACATGACTTTAGGGCAGGGGCCATATTTTAGAGGCAAGTACTCAGTGCTTCTCTCTTCTCCCCCCTCCTCATCTTACAATTCTAAGGAAAGGGAAAAAGTATCCTGAGTGTGTCGCTTCCTAACTTCGGCCCTGTGACCTGTGTCATTCATCCCTTTATTGAGCCTTAAGTGGAGGCTCCTGTACATTTGTGATGGGGGTTTATTGTGGAAAGAAGTGTAAGCTGAGCTACCACCTTAGCAAAATTATCTTTTCTAGCTTGTTCATTATTTACACATTAATTGAACCTAACTTCTGGCTGCATATTTCCTGCCCACCCCCACTCCCCCTCCCCGCCCCGCACACATGTGGCTTCCTGTCAGAGGCTGGGAGATGCAGCTGTTGGGGGAGAAAGTTTGATTCTGTTCAACGACAAACTACTTCTTTTAACTGTCATCAGCTGGTATCTTGGACGGGCATGTCATCACTGGGTTACCCCAAATTCTAAACTCTAAAGGCTGTTCCTGGGTCCTAAGCCCTTTGTACACCCCCTGAGAAACGTGCTTTCAGAGTTCATGAACCTAATCCCAATGCTTCTGTTCAACCTCTATTCCTGCTACATTGAACCCTGAGAATTCCAGGGAAAAAAAGCTCTAAAATCCAGAACTTCAACCTTTTTGTCTGTGGCTGACTTGGAGGGGTCTGGGTGACTGCTGAATCCTTTGCTCACACTGCCAGCTTCCAAGATGGGGTGAGACACCAAGCTGCTAAGAAGCTGGTGAAGACAAGGGAGCAGAGTCCTGCTTCTAGTTCCATTCAAACCTTCTGGATCTTTATTGATCAAGATGTGTAGGGGCAGGCTGGCTCAGGGCAGGTTCTCTATGATCCCAGCAGATAGGTCAACGAGGAGCCTGGAGCCCTCGGTGGCTTTTTCAGACTTTTAATTATCTTTTGTAGTGAGGGAACCAGTACAGGGCAGGCTGGCAGGCCTCCCAGCCCCCACCGAACCCTCACTCTCTCTGGCATTCTCTCGTGGTCTCTGCTGCATCCTACCACATGGTCCGCTGCTGCTGCTGCTGCTGCTGCTGCTTTAAGCTCAGTCTCTGGCTCAGGTGTGCCCACTCATGCAGGCCCATGCCCTACTTCAGGTGCCCGCCATCAGACCTATGCATGTAGGACTGCAGGGACCTATCACTGATGGGAGGGTGGAAAATCCTGATCTTTCTTTCATTTACCCTGTAACATGTCTCAACATTAATGAGCGAAACTGATGCTCTCTTACATAACGTTAAGTGGAAAGTTTTTCCCTTTTGAAAGTTAGTAAAGGCGTTCTGGGATTCTGAGCAGCTCCCAGTTGAAACAGAATAAAAAAATCACTCCCTGTACTGCCAAAATGTATTGGTCTTTAACACTGGAGATTTGTATCTTACTATCCACTTCATGCCCTAAATGTTTGCACACAGAGGGTGGAATCATCTCCTCAAATCAAGCACATTAATTAAAAAGGAGGGGATGGGGAAGGCATTTATTTCCTTAGCCATTGGTTATCAGTCTTAGTTCTTATGCTGAGAGTAAGACCTTTTTGGAATTTCCATAAATCTGTGCTTTATTAGCTGATGATTTAAAATGAAATCAGGGCCTCCCTGGTGGCACAGCGGTTGAGCGCTGCGCTGTGGAGCTGTCGGCAGCGCGATCGCGCGTGGAGAATCCCACATGGTGCGCAGACCTCTCCTGTCTCGCCCGCTGCTCCCCTCAGCAGTGTACTTCTGATCTGCCTGTTCTGCTCCTGTCTCTGGTGAACCTTCTGGCCGCCCCACGCCTCTGGCCTGTACCCCAGCTTGTATGTATAAATAAATAAATCTTTAAAAAATAAATAAAATGAAATCAATTTATAAATCTTAAGTTGAGTATATGTTCCTTTTATTGGAGGGGAAAAATTCTCAACTCTCAAGCAAATTCCTAATAAATGCAGAAATGGTTCTTATTCTTAGTAAGACAGAAAGGAAGTTGTATCAGAAACTTAATTCCATGTTTCAGGGAAACAGAATCAGACTGCAATCAGAAGGGAGGAAGGTTTGGTTCTTTGGTTTGCTGTTCCATGTTGATGGCAGAGCTGTGAGCTGAGTGGAATTGAGGGAGACAGGTCTTTCTAGAAGCATCATCACTGATGGTTTAACAGTGTGATATTCATAGAGAAGGGAGGTAAAGCTAGAAAAAGACTGTGAAAAGGACAGAGAGGAGGAAGGAGAAAGCAGCTGCAGAGAGAGACGGAGATAGAAGACTGGAGGAGGCACATGGAGCAGAGACTATGAAGAAGCCACACTTGCTTGGACTTGGGGACATGGAAGGAGATGCTTGAGAGACAGAGACATGGGTGGGAGACCCGTGAGCAGGCTGACAATGTCAGACTTTATCATCGTTTGAGTCTTGATTTTGCTCCTTTCCTTCCAGACTTGCCTGGCCTCATCTACCCCTTTCCTATGGGTCCCTACCAGAAGGTCACTTAGACTTGTGGCAGGCTTTTGGGCTTCGGTGGTCCTGCTTTGGGCCAACTGTGTTTGGAATGACAATTACCCACAAGGGAATGGCTAACTGGGTGCTTGATTCGGAAATGATATTCTATTTTCTATCGCATACTACATTAAATTCCTTTCCATTGAAGGTCTTACACACTAGAGTATGTTTTGTCTTGATGCAATGGATGGCAGAACCCACTGAATGAGTAGGTTCAGGGGTTCCGGGGTACCTCTCATCCTACCTACTAGCAACAGGACTCTTCAAAAGTGTTTCAGTATCTACTGGAGCTGACACAGGTAATCACTACCACCAAGCAATTCTATTCCGTTTCTATACAGGGAGACATGCTAGAACATTCATGATGCTACTCATAGCCGTTTACAGCTGGAATCCACTCTGTTCTAGTAAGGACAGTCTGCCACTACACGTGATGCGTGAGTCCACAGTTAACACTGAGGGAAAGAGGGACCTCCCTGGTGGCCTACGGGTTAGGTCTCTCAGCTCTATCAGTCACTACAGCCTGAGCTCGGTCCCTGGCCAGGAAGCTGACCCACATGGCGCAGCAGACCTCTCCTGTCTCGCCTGCTGCTCCCCTCAGCAGTGTATTTCAGTAGATCCGCCTGTTCTGCTTCCCACGCTGACTGTGGTGAATCCTCTCACCCCCCGCACCTCTGGCCTGCACCCCAGTTCTTCTATGCAAAAATAAAAACTTAAAAACAAACAAACAAAAACCACCTTAATAGAGGAGAAAAGAGCACAAGGGACTATGGTGATGGTTCACAGGTGAACTGGTGGTGGGAAACCTACAGGGGATACACAGTAACGGAAAGGATATAAATAATAAAAATAACAAACAAACAAAAACCACTGAGGGAAGGAGGCCAGACCAAAAGCAGCACTTTCCATTTGTATAAAGCACGGAAACAGTTGAAATAACCTGTGGGGTTAGGAATCAGGAGAGTGTTTATCTGTGTGTGGGCACTGCTGGGAGGGAACACGGGGCTTCTGGGGTCATGGTACAGTCACTTCTTGATCTGAGTGCAGGTCAGATGAGTGTGTTCCATGTGACAGGTCAGTGCATTCTACATGTACATGTATTTTTCTCTGTGTTTTACTTCAGTTAAGTCAGAGCCAAAATGTGGTGCAAATCGGCTGTGGAGACTCCTGACAGAGGCCTGTCATGGGGCTTGGGTGGCCTTGCCTCAGAACCAGCCCCCTGTGAAGTGAGCCCCCTTTCCCTGCTGGCTGGGAGGGAGCCTGTGTGCAGAGCCCCAGTGCTCTACCACCTTAAGAGGGGCGGCAGGAAAGCCTGGCTCCGTATCATGCATCCCAATCCCAGCTAATGGCTGATTTTGGCGTCTGGAGTGATGATGACTCAGAGGTATCCTTATCCAAGAGGAAAATGCCAGTCTCTTATCCTGGGGTGGGGGTGGGGAGGTTTAAAAAATAGCTTGACCACATCAGCAATGCCTCTTTCCCCCTCAGTTACCAACAGTCAGTTCAAGTTTGCATCCCCTCAGCCTTTGCTGTGCTGGCCCCTGTGGTTGGGAGAAATGGCAGGGCACCAGTTCAGAGGAGCCTTGACATTCACTCATGCCACTTTTCTGTGCCCAGTACTGCAGTTGTCAGCAAGGTCAGAGGTCACCTTGAGTTCTGATACTGAATGTTACCGTCAGCTTGGCCCGGTTAGCGGGCCCTCAGCATATACATATGGTGGCTATCTTTCAGCCGGGAACCATCACCAGAGTTCCTGGGATGGCCTCTGAAGACCCAAAGGCCAAACAGACCAGCTGAAAGAACTGAGCACTTAACACCCCGAGACTGCCCCCACTCTAAGGGGGCTGCCTTCCCGCTGCTGCCGGAGCTCAGAAGTCCCTGGATAGCCTACTGTCACATTTGCTAATTCAGCGTCTTAAGATAGCAAATCTCATGGTAACACCAAGATGCCAACAGAGTATCTTGCTTGGAACTGAGGGGCCTGGCAATCTTAATCTCTTAGAAGATAACCTCTTTGCTATAAAGGAATTCAGCCTAGAATGGAAAACATCAAAGAACCACGGCAGGCCAGGGAGCCAGAGGTTGCATGTCCAGTGCATTCTCCCACAGTGACTTCCCTGCTCGCCTCAGGGGGGTTTGGGCTATTTGAAAGGGGGAGAAGAGGTAAAGAAATTCAACCTAGTTAGAAATGAGGTCAGTGAAAAAGGAGGCTCCAGTGGCTCTTGCTCAGGCCGACGATGGGGCCTGAGCCTTCTCGGGGCTTTCCTGGCTTCAGATTATGAGAACAGACATTGCAGGGAAATAAAAGGGAGACCATAAAATGTTCCTATCCTTTTGGGTGCCGTGCCAGAGAGCTGCTTTCAAACCTCAGGCTCACTGACGTACTTAGCCGCAAGGCCCCGGTGCAAAGGGAATCCAGTGAGAGCAGAGGATTCAAGAAACCAGAACCTGGAGACTCCCTAAAACTTCAAGGTGCTCTGGTGTTGAGTGATTTGCTGGGCCACGGCTCTTAGATTACAAATGAAGCACAGTCAATACGAATGAATATTCAGCAGTCCCCAGAGAAAGAGTATTTGGTGACCCAGAGCAGGACAAAGTGACACAGCTGCTCACAGAGTCTGCCTTGTGGCCCTGGGTCTCTCCCGCAAACACAGCACCAAGTTTCTGTGGCCATGTCAGTGGTGAAGAACAGCATTCAGGGAGATGAGAGCAGATTCCTGACACCCTTCTTAGCAATGGGTAAAATGCCAAAGGGTACCCCTAGTGATCTATTCAAACTTATAACATTGAGTATATTTTAAGGTCAGAATCACAAGAAGGCAGCACACAAACTCTTTTCATGTCACATCTTTTTGGTAAATTAAAAGCAATGGTAAAATAAATCCAAGTCTCCTTTAAGTATTTCATATTTTTATTTCAAAAGAAAGGACACCAAGAAGCAAGTGAGTGAAGCAGTTAAAACCAGCAAAGCTGCAAAGTAGGAAAGAAAGCGGGAGAAATGGATCAGGTTGCAGTGATATGGTTGCTTAATGCAAACACTGAGGTTTGCTGCTGCAAACCTAAGTCACATTAACTTCTTGACTTCAGGCTCACCGATCCATCCAAGAGGCAGGGCTGGGCCCCTTTTCTGCTGAGTATTAACTTTACACAACTAGACACATGTCATGCACATACAGGTTACACTTCATGGTTACATGAAATTGCATGCAATTCACACAGAGTCATTTTGAAGGCACTGGATTATGCAGCAGGAGCTGCTGCTTTCTGGCAAGTCCTTCCTAGGTTGTCTTGCAAGTGGTCCTCTGTTTATTCCTATTTGAAGCTTTGGTGCAAAGCCCAGGTGCCATCTAGTCCTACCTTGGCTATTATTTTGGTTTCATATCTCACCATCTTTTCCACTTCCCCTTCATGCCAAGCTCAGAAAAGAATGTGTCCTCACAATAAGGTCCTGTTAAATTTGGATTTTCAAATGATTTGAGTCAAGCAGCAATTTACAATTTGATGCTTTAAAACCAGTTGCTACCAGTTTCCTTTACGCTTGCAATCCAGCAAGGGCCATAAGTCAGAAATTCTGTAAGACATGAGATTCTGGATGGACCTTCAATAACTTCTAGTTTCAAGAAAAATATGGTCTTGTATATATTTAACTTTTAAAGAGCTGTTTCCGCCCATGTTGCCTTAATAAGCTCTCCCCCAGATCATAAAACCCAGATTCATGGGCTGAGCAGGTCACATCTTTCGCGAAGAAAACAGTTTTGCAGTATCTTTTGAGGACACACATGCACAGTCTAGTTCTAAAATTTGTAGCTAAGCAAGGTAACAGACTATTTGGACCGTAGAAATTCACCCTTAAATTTCATTGGTTGTGCTATTCTACTTATGGTTTGGCTTAACAACTTGGTAGGTCTAAGAAAGGAAAATATATATTTAACATACTACATCCCTTAATGGAACTGAGTTTACTGTTCTCTGACTAGAGTGCATTCCTGATTCTGCCACACCTCAAAACCAAAAAAATCCAGAATACTTTCCTGTCATTCACTCCCATGTTCACTCACACTCTTCAGTGGGTCAGCAGAAAGCACAGAGGGGCAAGTAAGAGATTTTGATGGTGAGGCACCAGAAAGGTTTAAACTACAGAGGGCAAGGGCCTGTCTGCCTGGCGTGGTGCTCCGTTCACAGCAGATACGGCTACAGCCTAATTCACCCACGCTCTCCATCCCCAGCCAGACTAGATGCTCAGTGATTCTATAATTACAGACTGCAGAGAGGCTTCCTCATTCATTCTTATCAGGCAAACCAAAAAAAAGAATTTCTATGAAAATATGTAAATACTGTAATTGAGTATTATAGACTATTTTGCATTAACTACAGATGTCTTGAGATAGTTTTCTTTCAAGCTCATTCACTTGTTAGGAACATTCCATTTCCCCAAAAAAGAAAAACACACACATAATAAAAAGCATGTCTTCTTGCTATCAAAAAGTGAATTCTAGAACACACACACCTACCAAGAACTGAAGGAAACGAGCAAAACAGGACTCATGACCTGAAACTTCTATTTCCCCTCCAACTTTGAGTCAATTATCTTCATCTTCTTTAGATCAGGCAAGGACTCAGAGAACATTCCCTCAAAGTGTACAGAGGAGCGACCTGTCTGTTAAGAAAAAGGCATGGCAGTCTTTTGCATATAAACAAGGAACTAGGAAGAAATGACAATATACATACTTAAATGTGTAGAAGGGCAGAGAGGGAAGGGCAATATTACCCCTTCACTCCTCTCAAGGATGCCAGTCCTAGAATAAATGGCGGAGCGGCTCAGAAAATAAACCAGCTGCTTCAGCCAGTTGGGAGATTCTGCTTTCCTAAAAGTAGATCCCAGGCCAGGAAAAGTCAAAAGGACTTTCGTCCTTGGCATATGGTAGCTCCGGCAGTCTCCTGTGATCCCAAAACAATGGGTGCCCCCGAATGGCAGAATGTGCTTCCAGGCTGGATGGTGTAGATGGGAAAACCCATACTGGGAACCCCACCTGATGCAGTGGGAACTCGCACAGCAGGATGTCACCCTGTCAGCATGGCAGACACCATCCCGGCTTCAAAATTGTCATCTCACCAATTTCCCTATTTACTTCAATGGGCCTAAGATTTTAAAAGTTAAAAGCTACACTTAAAAGATTGGACAGTCAGACTCAGGTCTTCCCTTTCTCCTGGACCCTAGAGGAAACAAACCAGGCAGTAGTCGCAGAGGACACACAAAGACAAAATGCAGCAGAATTAAGTACTAGAGGCAGAAGGGACCAGAGTCAAGGCTCAGGGAGGAAAATGACCAGCCCTGTAGTCTGACAACTGTCCACAGCTCCACACACACGGAGGTGGGCGAGAGCAACAAAGTCAGGGGAAAACGGGGGGCCCTCAAGTCTAAGAAAGGGCTGAAGAAACGGAGTAAATAAGCATCTTTAACAATGTTTGCCGTTCAGAAACAAGGCTGTTTTATATGACCAAATAATGCCCTTGCCAAATTCAGTGCCAACAACTGCATATTGGTAGGCTAAGGAAACCAAGCATGAGGCATGATGTTTGGTAATAAATATGTAGAAAAAAATGAATTTTTAATAGTTTTCTTCTGAACATCTAAACCCTTCCGATACTTTTCTCATGGAAGGCCTTCTCCATGGAAACCTGGGTGACAGAGTCGGTGCCTGTTACCAACCCTTCAAGGGCGGTCCTGAGGTGCAGGACAATTTCCCATCGACTTTCACTTGCCCAGCCACCAGCTAGGGAAGGTGGTCTTGCATTGTGTGGCAGTCAGATGGGGCTTGCAGCCAATATTACTCTACTGGCAAAGCTAACAGGTTACCAGGCTGCCAGAAGGGAAGGAAGGGGGAGGGAAGGGGAGAGGGGGCTGACTGGTTGGTGGTGAATGGAGATTGGACATTTGTGGGGAGATACATGCAATGCCTGAGGTGAGAAAATGTAATCCTGGAATTTATACACAGTTGTAAACTAATGTGACCTCAATAAAATGAAGGAAAAAAAAGTTGAACCTTGGATTTGAGGGCATGAGGGACCAGAGAAATTCTGAAACATTTAAAACACTCATTGCCACAGTAGACAGAACCAACCACGTTCACACTGACGTTCACCCGAGTTCAAACTGGGGATGACAATGAAAATCCTAAATTGGTCATTATCACCTAAAATGTACATGAAGGAAATTGAAAAATGTATTTAATTCCTCTCATCTGTCAAAAAAGGGGACGTGGAGGTTCCATGGAGGTAACCAGGGGATTTTAAAAATCCTTCTGTGCCTTATTTTTCCTAGTATAGTTACAATAGTGTATATTTTAAGTGTAAGTCAAGAATCTATTTTCTGTTTCTATGGATTTAAATGGAAAATTTCAGATCTGAAGAATTAAATTTTCCTCAATGTAAACACCTATCACTGTCAATTTATTTTCTTCTAAGTGCCATTTACTGTGTAATTTGAAGAACCAGCTAACCATGTTTCCTATATATTCTAAGTCTTCTTGGAAGGACCACTTACTAAACACAAAGCCAACCCACGTAACAGTTTTTGCTGCCTATATTAGTGATTCCTTCTTCATAAATCTTAAAAATTTGGCCATCTACTACTAAAGAAATCAGTCCTGGAATTCAATTGAGAAAAGTTAAATTTAAATGTGACATATGTCAAAGTCTAAAAATCACCTTGTTAATTTTCCCTTCTTGGTTGACATTACAAGCCTTATAATTCAAATTTGTCCATTACCTTTCAATTTTCTATAAAGAAAGCAATTTTATGGAGGTCCAGCTAGGCTTGGTTCAAATTTATTTTGAGTTGATTTGGTATTTTTAATATAAAGAAAATTCTATTAACTAGCAATCCAACTTTTTGCACTTACATAAACTAACCTTGTGAGCCTCTTTACATCTGGTAATAATGCAATAAAATTACATTTGCAGGGCCTCCCCGGTGGCGCAGTGGTTAAGCACTGCACTATGGAGCCGTTGGCAGAGGCGATGAGAGTTCAACGCCCGGCTGGGGAGATTCCCACATGGTGCGGCAGACCTCTCCTGCCTCGCCCGCTGCTCCCCTCAGCAGTGTGTTTCCGCGATCTGCCTGTTCTGCTCCCCACTCTGTCTCTGGTGAACCCTCTCACCACCCCATGCCTCTGGCCTGTACCCCAGCTTGTATGCATAAATAAATAAATCTCTAAAAAAAAAAAAAGCTTTAAAAAAATTACATTTGCAGAGTAAAGATAACTTAAACATGATAAACTGGGGTTTCACTTGTATGCATTTTTTTTTGTTATGGAATGCAAACTTAGTCCTTTAAAAATATGTAAACTTTTCTAATAATTTTTATTAAAATGGAAAGTTGTATTCTCTCAATTTAATTTTTGGTGAGAAAAGGTTGCGATCAGTAACCAGTTCACTGTTATATTTGAGGTTTCCAACTACTAGGAGTTATAATACACCTTTAAAAAGGTGAGGTGAGTGCAATTCTCAGCAGGTGCATTTATTCTCTTTACTCTCTGCCTCCTACCTGTGGTCCTGATTTTCTCCCTCTACTTAGGAATTCCAGAGGCTTCAATGTCTTCACTTTCTGAGTATTTAAAATGCTTTGCAGCAAATGGGTGACTCAGTGACTGTGATATTTTGACTCAAACCTTTAACTGAAGTGTCAGCCTTATTTAGTCTATGTGTTAAATCAATCAGCAATTATTTGAGGACTATTACATGCCTTAAATGATACTAACAATGTTTATGTGCAAAACATGATATCTATAATGAAAGAAAGGCTGTATTTTTCACTTTCTTATCCATTTCTTCAGATTTAACAGAAATAACCAATAAATGGGGCAGCAATTCTTTTAACATCCTAAGTCATTATGATCAAGTCATTTCTTTGTCCTCTCACAAGAATTGTTACTTTATAAAGAAAAACTATTAGAAAGGCAGAAATAGATTTACAGAGTCATAATTTTCAAATGTATCTCCTTACAGAAAGACCCAATTTGTCACTTATGTGACTTCACAATTGGTGTTCAGCAAGGACTTATCCTACAATTCCATCTGTGTTGAGGCTGAAGAGCTAACCCTCCTAAATTTACTATATTGACTATTGACTCTTTTCTAATCAACTTTAGACTTTTTAAAATTTGAAGATTTCAGTTCGCCAGTATTAACAGATGAAAAAAAATCTCAATTCTCAAAAATTATGTAGAAACAAGACAAAAAAACTAACCCAATCCACACCCTATTTGGATGCTGGGAACAGAAAAAAAACCTGCATTACAGACTTCCAACAGTACTTGGCTCATATAAATGTCCCTTTCTGATAGCTTACTCAAATGTGCTTATACTCAAGAGAAAACATTCCTCATAAATAAACATCCTCTACTATGTCTTTATGTAGCCCAAGGTGTCTACAACAATTTTGTTCGCACAGATTCACATGGTTTCCTTATATATACTTCAAGTCTTGTCTTCAAAAGCATCTAAGTAGAGATCACTAACTGCATGTGGTTGCAGAAGTGAGGGGAACAGGTTTGCTGAAATGGTGGGATAGAAATGTATTAGCCTTAGAAGCTACTGAGGTGTTCCATTCTATCCTAGTACAGTGTAAAAACTTAAAAAAAAAAGTTTACAAAAATTAAGTATAAATAGTAAATGGCTTTTCAGAAGTGAAAAGTCAGAAGTATTCAGCATCAATAATTTTACTGTACTCCTGGAATTCCTTTCTCATTCCTTTGAGCTTTGAAGAGATAAACAAACACTAATTCATCTTTCTATAAAAAACAAAAATGGTATTACCAGGAATAGGAATAGATGTGGAAATGAATGCTAGGGTTAATTTCACTGGGAAAGTCAATTTTATAGCTTACATAAAGAGCTCATAGAAAGTTCCTTCACATTATACTATTTATATGATGTCACCTTTATGATTATAATCAACAAAATTTGAAGGGTAGGGTGTATAAAGGTGATGATGACTACAAAAAGGAATTAGAGATCCTGTAACATACCTTTGTAAACTGTACTTCATAGGATAACACTACTTAGAATTTAAAGGCGAATTCTTCACAATGGCACTGAAACTATATATAAATTTAGGAGACAGAAGTTGTACCCAGGCAAATTTAAAAGGTTACCATCTGTTACTTAATACATTTTTGAATGGGAAGTGACTTTTAGTTTGTAGACAAACATTCTGATTTACATAGGAAGGGAAGTAAGGACCCAAGACAGGATAGAGAGAAAAGTCAGTTGATATTTTTAGAACTGTGGCCTGTGTAATGGCTATAAAATGTCAATGAATGATAGAAACATGAACTCCATGAGAAGTGGAGAGGATAGCGGAGGAGGAAATTGGGACATAGCGTAAGGGAAAAGATAAGGATCGTGAGCTTTCAAATGAAGATATTAGAATTTCTAGATGGAACTCAAAATTAATACTTCCTAAGAGTCAGATAAAAAGCACTGTTGCTTATATGTAGGTTTAAAGAAGTATCAGGATAATGTATAAATGGATACAGATTTTACTGTATTTGTTAAAGTCCTTTACCATTCAATATTCTTTACACTGCAAACTAGATAAAGGAATTTTTTAATAGCATAAATGACCTTAAGTATCTGACTATGTCACAGAACAAAATGGAATAAAATTAAACATTTATCATTTTTTTGATTATAAGAGTAAGACACTGTGTCAAGCTGAGCTGAGAGAAAGTAAGAATAGGCAACAACTAACAACTATTTCACACAAAAAGTAAATACATTATCATATATTCCCTTTGTATATATTACTTAGTATTTATGACTTATGAACTCTTTAAAGAATAGTGACTGTGATAATGTAAACTTAGTAGCAAAGTCGTGGACTTTGAGAAGTGTTTTTCACATTCAGTATAACTTATTTTAGAGTCAACAGACTATTTCAGAAGATCATCTAAGTGTCACAAACAAGCAACATGTATATACTGCAATTTTATTTCAATCGCACAAACGAAGTTAGCGCGTAGTAAATTTAAATGAAACAGTATGGTAAAAATAGCAAGGAACTGAAAAATCTAAAAAGGAAATACACCTAAAGCATGAGTATTCAACATTCATTAGTGTTTCATCTTCAGTTTTGATTGACACTTGATGCTCGCAAATTTCGAAACAAACTTTGAAATCATGATGACTATTCTGAAGAGATTTCAGCACCAGCACTAAGATTTGTACATTCAGTTGGTTTGCAATTGACTTGTTAGCCATTTACATAGTGTATAGTACAGATTTGTCACAGGTCAGATCACAGTGTTGAGGAAAGAAGTACCTTCCTGTAATTAGAAAGGATCCCCTAAACTGCACTCAGCTTAAGACATCCAACATACAAGAGCACATAAACCATCATAATGTGGTTCCAAGGAACAGGGTTTTGATAAGGAAAATAACTTAAGCTTCTGTTTCCCATTTTAATTACTGAAATCTCTAACAATGACAATAATGTCATGTCGACAAATGTAGTTTAGTAATTCAATCAAAGTCTTGGAAAGAACACATTTAGCAATCTGGGATAATGCAAAATATAAAGTGATTCAACACTGGTTCTTTCTGTCATTTTACACAGACATCATGTTAATATTAGACCAAGGCACAAAACGTTTAGTGCATAAACCAGTTTCTTTTTAAGATCTAGCATTTTTTTGTAGTCTTATAATCTTACTTTGGACCACTTGTTCCCAGTACTCTATCATACTATAGGCTATTCAATTTAACCAACAAAATCAAAAGTGATTTCTGACCAGATTTATAGGGGCCATAAACGTTTATATCAGCAAAGTATTTGCATAACCAAAAGTACAATAATAAAGATGAAAATGCCTCCTTTTTAGAAAATAGTACTTTGTAAGCTTGCTGCATCTTTAATGCCTTTACAACTATTGCATGACAATGAAGAGTTGACAGGGGGAAAAAAGTGTGTATTTGACTTATGATAGCTCATCCATCACAGATTAATCTAAAAATTAAGTTTCTACAGAAACAGGAACTATGTTAACAAGGAAAAACAATTCCCTCATTCAAACTGCTCTGAAGTGGTAATGGCTACAAATCTGCAGCATTTAGAAAACGATGCAATCAACAAGCTCTGTCTTATGAATTGAAATGGAAGAAATCTAGAAAGCAGATGAAAATGGATCATTTCAAAATTTTAGTAAAACGTCTCATAATCAAAGATTTCAAAGCAAATATGGCACATAACAACTCAAGCATAAATCAAGATGGAGAGCCTGGAAAACTTTATTTCCTAACATTTCAAAAAATCTATCATTGCCACAGATAGGATTTCTGCCCTATTCTAATCTTACCAGTTTCAAAGAAAAGGGCGTGCACACACACACACTCAGTGGTAAGGAGAGTATCTCATTCCTTCTTCCACCACCTAAGTCTCTATTTATTAAAAGAGTTTCAGAACTTCTCACTGGTTTCCCTTAATGATTTCTGTGACCTTAATTGTTGCCATTGTTGTTCTTGTATTTCAACATAACAAAATTCAAAAGCAGCTTCGTAGTCAGGAACATGTACCTGCACACCTGTATAACTGCAGGGCCCAAAACAGGGACTGAACTTAGGAGTTCCACAGTAAGATATAATTCACGTGAAGCTCAGAATCATGTTTCAGACCATCGAAATTACTGAAGTTAAAATACAAATAGCTGAAGACATGATGTAAAAGATTAAGTACTTGGTTCTGTTAACATATTTACCAATTAAAGTCACAAAATATTCCTCATCATTATTCATGCAGGTAACTGAGGAAAAAAAGAGATAGTGCAGAAATTAACTTTAAATAAAAAATTATTCCTTCCCTTCCTCCCACATTCCTATACTCTACAAAATGTTTTTCCCTGGGACTAGGCCTTGAAAAGGCCACTACGTATTAGTGTGACATGCATTACTGTCTGCAATTAAAAAAGCTAATTCTGTGATGACTGTAATTACATTATAAAAATGTCCACATGCATAAATCTAAAAAAGGTTGAAAACCTACAGGAAATCTACAATATATTGTTTTACATTTGACCACTGGTTTGTTATGTAGGAATCAAAGATTTGGTAAAGCATTGTAACAATTTAGGAAGGCATCTAAATCTTTAAATTCTGGACGAATTTTTTATGTTTTAATCTACAAAATTGCATGAAGGCTAACTCGAGAGACTTCCTATCATTCTAAAATTCCTCAAGCTGGATAAATCATTTTTAGGACACTTTCTTATAAATATCACCCTTTGAAAGCACATACAATTTCAGTTGTTTCACATTTTATGATCTTAACCTACACAGGGCTGATCTCAGTTACTCACGGAATATCAAATATGATAGGAAGACAAACCTGAGAGAAACATTTGCAATACAATAGCATAACTTGCTAGATTCTTTCATCAGAATTCTGAAAAAAACTTCTTAAGCCTTTCTCCTTTATTTTAGCAATGGACAGTGGAAAATGTGTCATTTTATCTTGACATGAAAATATTTCAATGCACGGTGATCTTGCCTTTAATATTTTAATATTAAAGGGTTTAATATTTTCTGCATAACTGCTACAGGAACTCTTATACTACTCTCTTCCATCTTGTTGTAAAGGTCAGAAAAAAGCAGCAAACTGGGAGGGAAAGAGCTTAACGCCAGAGTAATAATGTCTGAAGGCTTTCAAAGTATGTTGTTTTTCCCTCTTCCAACTGTTTGTCTCCATTTTCTTCTTACAGCTCACAAATTGTAGGGGTTTGTTCTTAACAGTTGTTGTTTGTAGGTTGGTTTTTTTTTTTCCTTTCTTTCTCCAGATTAAAGTCCTACCTCTCCTTAGTTTGTTTCTCTATGCAGTATTTGACTTGCTCAGTTCCTGCCTGATTGCTGGATAGGAAAAGAAAAAAGTAAATATAAGTACAAGGTAAAAAAAAAATGAACATTTCATTCTTAAGATAACTTGTTAATTGGATTTTTTTGATGACTGTATTTAAATGCACAGTAAGAAAAATATACATTGATCCTACATCTTTCACTGTATATATGTTTTCTTATTACAAAAAGAACACTCACTTCAATATATGTGTTATTCGCTTATTCTCCCCCTTTTATATACAAAACGAAAACACTGATTCTGTGGGTTCAAAAACAAGAGGGCAGAGGAATAGGAAGAATGAGCAGAGGTAACCTGGAGAAAGACTGACTCTTTTTCTGCCTACCATCCAAAGCTGGAACTCTGGGAGCTTATTTTTCCTTATCCTTACAAATAATTTTCATTATAGGAAGGGGAGAGAAGGCTTCCCTGACACCCCAAGCCAACCAAAGAAGAGGATACTATAGAAAATTGTTCTATGCCTTCAAGTGATAGGATTATTTCTTTATTTACACAAAGACTATCTTAAACATTACTCTAGAGCAGTAGCAAATTTGTTAAGGGACTCACCATCAATGAGTTCTTCTTTTAGCTTTGTTAATTCTTTTCTCATTTCATCTAAAATGTCCTAAAATATTAGAGAAAAAAACCATCAGGAACAAAGAAGAGAATCATTGCTAAAAAAAATCCCGCTCATGTAAAATTTAAGAATATATGAAATACAACATGTGTTTTTTGTTTTGAAAATCACAATTTATGTTTTAGAAGACTAACCTTAATTAAGATTGTTTTAATAGTCTTCCCTTATCAATTTTTGCTTATTCTAGCCTTGCAAAATATGAAACAGAATGTTTTCTAAAACTGCAATAATTCCCTTATCATCCAGTGAAAGGTATGATTCAGACAGTTTCTAGAAAAAATAACAGCTTTGCTTTTAATCTGGTTTTCTGGTAGCAGTCTGAGAGATGATATATAAAGAAGTTTCAAGGAAGAAACAAGTGAACTGAATAATCAGTTCTTGGCAAATGTGTCACCTGGTTGAAATACAGGAATTCCTTAGGAATCACCACAGCAGCCAAACTATGTTTCAAGGAACCTAGATTCCCCTGGAGAAGTTGCCCTACAAGGTAGAAATGCAGGTAAATGAGCTCTTGAATGACCTGCACTGTCCAGTGTGCAGGGACTAGCCACATGTAGCTACTAGTCTGAAATAAGAGGCAATGGGAGTGTAAAACATACCTCACATTTCAAAGATCTAGTATGAAGAAAATAATATACAAGATTCAATAATTTTTAAAATATTAACTACATACTGAAATATGACCTTTGGATGTTTTGAATGAAATAAAATATATTAAAATGAATTTCACCTGTTTCTCTGTAGTTATTTAATGTGACTACTAGAAATATGAAGTGTTCATGTGGTCCATGTTTTGTTTCTACTTAACAGTAATGCTCTGGACTCGCCTCCTCATTAAAACCACTCCATCTTTATATACTATTCAGCAAAAAAATCACTATTTTTAAGTCCAACCTGAAATAATGGACACCATTCCCTAATTAAAAACTGATCAAGAAGTATAAAATATGAAAGCTAAAAAAGCTATGACAAGATGACACAAATTCAGTGGGGAGGGGGAAATAGCTGTCCTTTGAAAGAATTAGTTTTGAATTACATGATTTTAATACTATACTGTGTTAAAGGTTCATCTTTTTTGTTTTTCATGTTTTTTAAATAAGGTTGAAATCTATCAGTTTAACCATTTTACCAGTGAGAAAACTAAGGCAAAGAAGTTATTACATGTACTAACAGATATCTAAAGTCAGTCAAAAATCAAATGAATTCCTCTCTTATACTCCACTACTTCAGATAGTCAAGAACCTCTTTCTCAAGAAAGGAAGCCATATTTAACACACAGGGAAAAAAGGACTCAATCATTAATGACCACATGTTTCTTTTCAAATTACAATTTAACTTTTCAAATGGCTTTATGTATAAAATCTAGGTTATCTGAAATTATTAGTACTTCTCTACTTATTAACTTTTATTTTGAATTCATATTATTGTAACATTATTATTCTCTATATCAGCCCCATTCAAACATTTGCTAGTTTTTTTTAAAAGATTTATTTTTTATTTATACATACAAGCTGGGGTACAGGCCAGAGGCATGGGGCGGCTAGAGGGCTCACCAGAGACAGAGCGGGGAGCAGAACAGGCAGATCAGAAATACACTGCTGAGGGGAGCAGCGGGCGAGGCAGGATTGGTCTGCCGCGCCATGTGGGACTCTCCCGGGCCGGGCGCCGAACTCACGTCGCTGCTGCCGCCGACAGATCCACAGCGCAGCGCCCAACCGCTGTGCCACCCCTGCTAGTTTTTTTTTTAAAAGATTTATTTATTTATGCACACAAGAGCTGTGGTGTAGGCCAGAGGTGTTGGGGGTGAGGTGTGTGAGAGGATTCACCAGAGACAGAGTGGGGAGCAGAGCAGGTTGACTGACTGAAATACACTGCTGAGGGGAGCAGTGGGGGAGATAGGAGAGGTCTGTTGTGCCACATGGGTTAGCTTCCTGGCCGGGGATCGAACTCATGCTGCAGTAGCTAAGGATAGCTTCATAGTGCTGAGACTGAATCCCTTCAGCCACCAGGGAGGTCCCCTACTAGTATTTTTCAAAATGAATGACAGAGCAGAAAAGGGGGAGCTTAGATGAATGATGTGGGTTCTGGTGCTGACTCAACTATCAGCTGCGGGACTTAGTCAATTCAGTCCTCAGAACCTCAGTTATGCAGAATTTGAGTATAAATAATGCATGATAGGACTGCTATGAGAGTTAGAAGGCAGTGTCATGCTAATATAATACAATAACGCATATAATGTAATGTCTATAATGTAATAAGCTATTGATCAGATAGTCAATATCTGGCTTCTATGGTGTTAATTTAAGCATTATTTTCAATGGCCATCCTGGAGTACAGAGTAATACAAAGATCACATTTGTCATTATCAGCCCATCTGTACTCAGGACTATGAAACTGGTAAGTCATTTTACTGAGACATACTGCTTATATTTTAGAGTCCTTTTAACACTACCAATTTTTCAAAAAAATTTAACTCTCCTAGGAATAAAGTATGCTAAGTTTCCATAACACCATTACCTATTTATTACTCCGTCCACTCTTTTGCCCCTTAGTACAGAGATATTAAATACAATGCATATATATTCAAAAATATAGGTACTATTTTTTATTATCTTTCTATATAAAATTGAAATAATTGTTCATATTGTTTGGTTGCCTGTTTCACCTAGTAGGGACAAGTGTTCACAATATGCTGTTACATATTCTCAATTATGGTTCCTTAATGGCTACCAAGTCCTCCCCTACCCTTGTGCATTTATACATGTCCATGTTCTCTTCTCAGCATAAATTCTTAGAAGTGGAAATGCTGGGTTCAAATGTAAGACATTTATTTTTTAAGGCCCAAACCATTGCTTGGAAAAAACATACAAGAGTGTCCATTTTTCGCACATTCTTGACCAAACCAAATTTGGTGATTCATTTTTGCCATTAAGTGAAAAGTGGGAGCCCATTTTTATTTTTGATAATCATACATCAGGCCCTTCCACTTAAAACATGTATCATTAAGCCACTGCCCTCACCCTCTACTACAGCTGGAACTTGGTGTATAATAACTGAATTAAAAGAGGAGGATTTGGAAAAAATAATACAGTGCTAATGCCATTTTTTAATTTGTATGAGAACATTGTAACTTTATATTAATTTCAAGTACATTCATGATGTGTCAAATAGATCTGTGAGGCATTTTTGAACAAGTACAAATGAAGGAAAACGGCCATTGAGAACTACCTGCTTCAACCTGTCGTAGTCTAGGGCCTCAGTCTGGACTCCATTGGCACTGGGCTGTGAGGAGGGTGCAGATTTTGGTCTGTATAAATGAAATTTCCAGGACAGGTGAATAAGTAATGTATGTAATGAAATAAATAAATGCAATCTTACTAACCCAACACCAGATTTAAATACATTTCTTAAATGAAACACATTGTATTAAAAAGTTAAATATCAAAGTCGTAGGACTGATTAAAACACAAAACAAAATACTTTTTACTTTTCCCAGTATTTTCTCAGTTATTTGTAAAGAAATTAGGAAAAGGTGATAAGATGACGAGGCTTCTTCTGTTAAGAGTAGAAGGCAACATTCTTTAGGCAGATAACCAGGCACGAGGAGTGTTGATCAAGACAGGGAAGAAAGCTGCAACATCCGAGGCCCACGTGACACAATTTCACTTTCTCCTTCTTTTGAAATTGTACATTATCTACTAAACACCTGCCAAAGATTTGAGGATTTTACTCTAATGTGAATCAATTTACAAAATCTAAGCCTTGGTTTGTGGGAAGAAAAACATTTTAGTAAACATGATTCCTCTGAAAATGTTATTCCACTTCAGGCATCAAAATAAATAAGAAAGTTGGAAAAATGATTATTAGTTTAAAAGTATATTCATGACCAATTGGCTATGTGGCTATTTCCCATGAAGTTTTTAAGGAAATATTATTTGAATAATGTGTGTTTCCTGCTGTTTCCATGAACTTTTTTTTAAAAGTCATATTGCTAATTATTATTGTACTTTCAAAAGCTAACCTTCTATTCTATTAAATAATTTACACAAAGAATTAAGTTTTAGGGATTAGGTATATTTTAAGCCAAACTTTCAATATCAAACAAATCAGTCATGGTCCCCTATCCAATGCTGGCAATAAGAGAAAATCCTAAGTAGAAAACCTGGAGCTTTTACTGGGAGGTACTCCTTTATTTTCTAGTTTGGTATGTCAAGTGGCCACTCTTCAAGGATCACAAATCAATGCAAATTTAAACCATTTGTCAAGTCATATATGTTCAGTTTTGCAGAGCACCAATGCTAGAAATCTGAACCGAGACTCAAGAGGTGTAATAATTTTTCATTTATAATGTCAAAATTCTTTTAAGGCATATTCTTCTTTAAACTCACAGGCTTTGTTTGGAAAGGTGTAATAATGAGCTAATTTGCTTTAATATCAAGAGATATGACTGCTCAAAAGGTTGTTATGAAGCAAGTTAGCTATCTTTAATTTATTAGTTACCTGATGCTATGCTTCTATAAATAAGGAAAGCTTCATACAATATGCACTGCACAAGGCACTGTGGGGGCTCAGGAGACTTATATAACATATTTCTTTTCCTCTTGCGAGGACACCCCTTTTAACTTTGTTGAAATTACTTAATAATGAATATCCCTGAAATTTATGAGTTACTAAAGTCTGCTATTTAACTGGCCAATATATACTATGAATATATCCATATTTATTAAATAATGCAAAAAAATTGTTATATAATAAACAATTGTGGAAACATGCAAATTATAAACAATTGAATTCATGCTAACATGCAATCCATCACCACCACCACCATGATAATTAACTAAAGGGGGGAACTTTTCATACTGAAGGAAAGAAGTAATCACCACTGTTTTAAAAAAGGTCTATCAACATTACCCCAGATGGACCTATGTATGAAAGCAGTAAAATAACTGAAAAGATTTACCAACAGAAAATCTAGTTGCTAAATATTCTTTTTCTATGTATTAGTAAATTTTCTAAATATCGTTTGGTCAGAAGAATTAAACTGATATAAAAAGGGGCAGGAAAAGTTATTTCACTACTAAAGACAAATATTTTATGTAGACTTGACTGGCTGACAAAATTAAGTATTATTAAATATTTTAATCATCAATGGCATGAAACTATTTTAGCTAATAATGATTTGGCCAAATAGAGTCTGACTACAGAAGTCTTTGCTCACTGCCACAGACAACTCCTCTGTATACTATTTAATTCATGTTCTCAGTAGATGTGACATGCACTTTAAAAAATAAATCTAAGAACATTGATATATTAGTTACTTCTAATCTATGGGTTCTTACCATAGTGGGTAACAAAACATGAGGGTTTTCAGAGGTTATTACTTTGTAATGAGTGTTACCTCCACATACCTGCCTATAAAATAATTGTACCACAATATATAAGTCCCTATCCTGCCAGATTAATTTTAAAAATAGCTTAAAGAGCATTTGGGGATTTCAAAAAGTTGTCAGTTTTTTTAATTAAGAAATAATGTGGCTCATATCTTAAGTCTTAATTAAGAAAATTAGGACTCATCCTAGAAAACACTCTGTTTAGGATGCTACCAATTCGGTAACATGAGATCTACTACAAGGTATCTAGGAAACAGATTTTCCTCAAAGAATAAATTATTCACAATTATAGTTCTAATGTTGTACCATATTCCAGTACAAACAATACGGGATCTTCTACTCTACTTTTATAAGGTGTTGTCTCATACGTAAAATCATAAAAAGAACAGTCTTATAAAGAAAATATAAAAGCTACAAACAGGGCCTCCCCGGTGGTGCAGCGGTTAAGCACTGCGCTGTGGAGCTATCTGCAGAGACCACACGAGTTCGACGCGCGGCGGGGGAAATTCCCACATGGCATTGCAGACCTCTCCTGCCTCGCTCGCTGCTCCCCTCAGCAGTGTATTTCCATCGATCTGCCTGTGTTGCTCCCCACTTTGTCTCTGGTGAGACTTCTCCGCCCCACGCCTCTGGCCTGTACCCCAACTTGTATGCATAATAAATAAACCTTAAAAAAAAAAGGCTACAAACAGCCTAGCTATACTACACATGGCCTCAGATTCCCATTCTAGTATTTCTGACATGTATATCATTTATGTTTATTTTAATCTAACATAATATAAAGTAAGGGCAGGAAAATGGATATTACATTTTTCTAATTAAAATCGCTTAGGACTTTTAAAAAGGCACGGTAAATAAAACTAAATATGAAAAATTCAGTCTTCCTAAATATCTCCCTTGTGGTGATTACCAATCCATGTAGAAAAAGCTCAGCCCTATCCTGAACATGTTATTTAAAAGTCTCAAATCACAAAGTCACAGCAGGATGATACCTGTGTAATGAATCATAGGACCTGTTGTCAAAAACAATCTGATTTTTCCTTGGAGAATCCCGTCTATGAAGGGGAAAAACCATTTAAAGGGGTATACAATAGAACTTTAAAAAATAATATTCATTATGTTACTATTTTATAGGTGTTTAGTCATAGCAAATAAAACAACTAAAGGAATTGATTAACCATAAAATCATCATTTTTTCCCCAATAAAAATGAAGCTATTTAGAGAATAATTCCAGTTATGTGAGGATGTTTACATGATAATTACAAGGAATAAAAAATAACATCTTGGCAAAAATTCACAAATATCAAAACATAATGAAAGACATTTCTATTAGAGTGAATCCAAAGCTAGAGACTCAAAAAGCACAGTAAAAAGCACAGCAAAAGTCATTGTTGCTTAAACTATACAATATTAACTCCTTTAGAAAACATGTAAAGAATCACCTTCCATCTTGAATACAAGTTCTGTAAGCTCTTTATAGAAACCATCTTGAATACAAGTTCTGTAAGCTCTTTATAGAAACCATCTTGAATACAAGTTCTGTAAGCTCTTTATAGAAACCATAGGAAGAATGCACAAACTTTTCCAATGTTACAGTCCAGTCTATTTTAAAGCATTTTTAACTACAACATTCGTGCTTATACTTTACTGACATCTTAAGTACAGTATAATGCAAAATCTCATTTACATTATCTGCTATTAATCCTCTTACCATGAACATAATTTTAACATGAATATGCAGAAGGAAAATAGGTATTTCCTCTACCCATACAAAAGTGAGGCATAATTAAATAAAAACATAAATGGCCAAGACAATTATTTTCAGAACGAACATGAAAGATGACTTAAAAAGAAAGCCAATACAGTTGGTAAGCTTTTAAACATTTTTTAATGTTTTATGGTTAAAAATGGCTTGTAGCGAAATATTAAGACATATATATCAGTGGATCAAGCCTATCAAAAGGTATATGAGTGGTCAGGAAATAATCAGCCATTTCAGAATCTCCATGTTGGCAAAAGAGAGGAAAACCATCTTAACTGAATCAAAATATGGTTACAATGGCACTAACAAATACTAAGAATCCACTTTTGATTAATCTATATAAAAATATTTTTTAGCTAATGACCTTTAGAACATGTATTAAGCATTCTTTAGAAGTTGAAAAATCTTTCAAAGAATATTTTTTCCTTTACCACATGAACTCAAACACATTAAAGGACATAATTCCATTAGGAGAATATCCCTTCCACATGCTTTTTGCCATGAATTTATTAGTTTTAGACTAGGACACTATAGAATTTCTATCCATGAGGTAGGGATGAAGAGAAGTGGCCAAGAGGAGAAAGAATCCTTCCCTGTCACAATTTATATCTTCAAAGGACAAATGGCCTATCACAGTTCTGTTTGATATATACTTGAAAATCTGACTTTATAATGTGCTACTGAAGAAAATGTTTAATAACTGTGATGCATTAGAAGGCCACCTCAATTA
The DNA here is from genome assembly GCA_004024925.1 of Scalopus aquaticus. Lineage (NCBI taxonomy): Eukaryota > Metazoa > Chordata > Mammalia > Eulipotyphla > Talpidae > Scalopus > Scalopus aquaticus. The sequence goes on along the minus strand of PVIJ01000453.1, from coordinate 127,911 downwards.
GACACTTGAGAAACATACATGTGCAATTTTCTACTCTATTGAAAAAAATCACGCCCACCAAAAGCAATTCCTGCATTTTCTCCTAAAATCAAGTATTTTTATCCTTCAATTACTTAGAAACTAAAGCTTCTGTAAATTCAAAAGGCCTGGTTTCTTTGTGGAGCTTAAATAATTGTGCCATCACCAAATGTTTCCTACCAGCAGAAAAAAAAAAAAAACAACAAAATCCAACTTTTGGTTTAGGTTAAAAAAGAACAGATCTGTGACAATGCGGTCTATTCCTTATTTTTCTTTACTAGGTTCCTATAATGAGAGTTACTTTTCATGAGGCAAAAATAAGGCAAGCAGCTCAAAGATAAAAAACTTTCAGTCTCCAAATACATATTTTTTCCTGAGAAAAATGAGATAGTTAAACTGTCTCATAAACCAAAAAAAAAAAAAAAAAAAAAGTTTTATCTGTGTTCAAGTTATAATACAGTCTGTCCAGCTGAGGGGTGCTGAATTTGCTTGACCATGCCCATAAGACAACTTGTAGAAAGATGAATAATGACTCTGGTTTCTGGTCACTGTATTTTCTAACTGGATTAGAAGTTTCAGCTGAGTGAAAAATAAATATTTCTACTTGATGCAAATTCGAAGTTGCTATTCAGTTTAAAACATAAAAGTTTTGTGCAATAACTAAATTCACAAAAAAGGAAAGCTGTCACTGAAACTAATGGGGAAATGTGAATACAAATTACATGATATTATTGCTTAATGTTAAATTTCTTGGGAAAAAATTGGGAGGAATAAAAACGACCTTAAAATTTCAGGCAACCTGGCTAATTTTAAGAAGCACTGGGTAAAATTTAGATAATCACCAGTGAAAATATAACGAGGTTCAGTACCCACTAAAAGTTGTCCAACAGTATAGGGTTAGGGTTTTGTATAATCTTTTGTATAATCTCAAATCTGTTATTTGATTTTTTTCCTGCATTAAAAATGTAGAAGTTAATTTCTTTTGAGAGAAAAATGTAATATAAAAATTAGGGGAAAAAAAGATACCTGGAGATAACAGGTGACTTGCTGCCATTCATTGTATTTGTTCGTTCCCAGGGTTTTCTTGTTGGTTCTTTAAAAATAAAGAACATAGTTACTGATATATCCTGTATGTTCCAAAAATTACTATAAAACAAATATTGAAATGCAATTATACATGTCTGTTTAAAAATTATACAATTATTGTGAACTTTTAATTCTGGTTTTTAATTAAAATCTATAAGGCTTCAAATTTGTTTAATTTTAGACCTGAAAATGATAAGAAACTAATAAGCAAGTGTGACAAGTTTCCTTAGGGAAAACTGAGATTGTTAAATCTAAAGTACTGTAGGGCCTCCCTGGTGGCGAAATGGGTTAAGCGCAGAGCTGTGGAGCTGACGGCTGCTATGGCAAGAGTTCGATGCCTGGCAAGGGAGATTCCCACATGGCACAACAGACCTCTCTTGTCCCACCCACTGCTCCCCTCAGCAGTGTATTTCAGTTGATCTGCCTGTTCTGCTGCCCACTCTGTCTCTGGTAAAACCTCTCACTGCCCCACACCTCTGGCCTGCACCCCAGCTTCTATGTATAAATAAATAAATCTTTAAAAAAAATACTGTAATTCTCTATGTCAGATGTAAGAAGTTTCTCTCATAAAGGTAGGGTAATTAAGAATAAGGGCAGAATAATTTTAGTTATAGTGGAATGCTATAAATCATTTTATTTTAAAAATTATTTTAAATAATAAGGGGGGGTCTCCCTGGTGGCGCAGCGGTTGGGCACTGTGCTGTGGAGTTGTCGGCAGCGGCAACGCAAGTTCGATGCCCAGCCAGGGAGAGTCCCACATGGTGCAGCAGACCTCTCCTGCCTCGCCCGCTGCTCCCCTCAGCAGTGTATTTCCATCCATCTGCCTGTTCTGCTCCCCACTCTGTCTCTGGTGAACCCTTTCGCCGCCCCATGCCTCTGGCCTGTACCCCAGCTTGTATGAATAAATAAATAAATCTTAAAAAAAATTAATTAATAAGGGTACCTAAAATTACTAGAATGGGATAGTATTAACTATACAATTTTAAAAATGTTTAGTACCAATGGTAAAACAAAAAATATAACATGCAATGTGTTCATATAATATCTAATCTAAATTCAAATAGTCCACCTGGGGGATGGACTACTGAAATGAAACCACTCAATATAAATTTCAGAATCATTCTACTATACTTTTTTGATTCTCAAACAACCAATTCTTGGAATTTAGCAGACAATTCCAGTTAAATATATTAAATTCATTCACTCTAAGCTCTTATTAGGTAATGAATCACTGGTCAGCAGTTCACTGTGATCTGACACTCAGCTGAGATCCTACTTTGATAAGCCAAATTAGGACTAATCTTAAGAGGGCTCCTCTGATTTTGAAATAGAGCAGTTCAATTTAGTTCTGCAGGTAGTGAGGACATTTGGTCTCTAAGGGACTCCTGGTGCGTGAGGAAGGCCAGGGACTGGGTTCACTGGATCTTTGGAAATACACTGGGATCCTCACTAGCACCAGTTTCCCTATCTCAGTCTCCCCTGATTAATGCATCATAAAGCTCACAATTTAATGTCCACAAAGTTTTAGTTCATTATCTACTCAGTCCTTGCAGGATAAAGCCTAAACTCTCGATATTTTCATAAAAGGCTTTTAATTTTGGTTTTAATGTGCTTTTTCAAGCCTACTCTCTAAAACTCCTCAAAAAGAATTCTTCATTCTAGGCAGCAAGTCTACTGAATATTTCTTACTCTCTTCTTGCTCATCTTTAACTCTGGATCTTTGCTCATGCTATACTTACTCCCCAAAATAGCTCCCTGCCTCTGCTTTAGCCCCACTAAATCTCGTCAAGGCATAGTAAAGTGTCATTTTCTTCTGCAAAGATGACCCAGGTGACTCTAAACTACACGATCTCCTCCCTCTTTGACACATTGATTTAATATTCAGCATATAGCTGCAAAAGATTGACCTTTCACTTCTGTGTGCCTCATCTTCTCAGCTAGACTATGAGTTTCTTGTGTGCTCAGAGTGCCTATATCTTTCACTTTTTTGGGGGGTGGGGTGGGGTGGGGGGGGTGGTGTCTGTCAGGTGTCTGACACAATGCCAATTAAGAAAACAAAAACAAAGTGGAAAAAAGAGAAGCCTCCAGCCCAAATTAATCCTTGATTTTTTATAAAGCAAACACACAAATACATGCAAAATTCATGCTTTTGTTGTCTACATTTTAAATAAGGGGCTATACAGACATATATATATATATATATATATATATATATATATATATATATATATATATATAAATATAAAAATAAGGAGTTCTTTACTTGGAGTCTATTGACAATCTCCAGAGAATTCAACAATATTTTGAAATCATGAACAAATCTGTTTAAAAATATGATTTTCCCCTTACTGAGGAGTAACAGTTCTTTTCAAATTTTAAAAGGTTATGTGATCCTAAGCTGAATTCTAAAATATCTATGGTTTTAGACTGTATATATAACTAATTCTGGTTTATAGAAGACAGAGCTAAAAAAAAAAGCGACAAATTAGAGAATTTCTAAGAAGATAGTGTGAACTGGGTGAGTCCCACTCAGAGAAAAACAAAGGAGAGCTGAGGGAAAAAATTTTATTAAGTCACAGTGTTAATTATAATAAAACAATCAGTCTACTGAATAGTTACCATTCAACAATGAGAATGAAATTTTTTGTTTTTGCAGATAGGTAAAAATCACAAAAATAGATGTTTTCTAAAAAGTGGAATTCTAGAGGCAGTTGGCAGTCAGTCTCCAAACCAAAATACGTAGGAATTAATACTGACATTTCTCTATAATGGTTTCCTATATATTAGTTTAGATATTAATCCAGAAAAATCATCAAGCCGATTTATGTCACTTCATTCCATATTGGATAATGAAGATGGAGAGATAGGTCAGTTTTGATTTTTTAGTCAAATATGAAGCAATCTCATATTCTCTTTATGGATACAGAACCTCATTAAGTATGTACAGTGAAATATACTCCGTTATTATTATCAGTATTATATTCTATGCCCCAGAGTTCTTGATGTCAGAAATTTCACCTAATTAAAAAAATTTTTCCAAAATCCTTAAGGTTTTTTTTGACCTTAAAATCAGAAACTTTTATTTATTTGCTTATCATTATTACCCAAATGAACAGACCTAGAAAAACGACAACTTCTCAATTTGAGAATGGTTTCATGGATTCTTACCTCTAAGAATCAATTATTTGAAAGTATTTCCCTATGATCTAATAATGCATTTTTCCATGTTTTAGTGAATAATCTTGTTATCACTAACAATTATACACACAGAATGTGTGAAATATGATTTTCAAAGACTGTATATATAACAGTCATTAAATAAACACTTTGGGTCTCAATGGATCTGGAAATTAAAACCTGCTTTTAGGATCATAAAAGGAAGGCAGGAGGTGGGGGTGGGTTGGGGAGAAGTTAGTGCTTTCAACTGCTAACAAAGACCTCTGGCATTTTAGCGACCAAGTACAAACTTCATCCAAACATGGGGAAATAGGGTATTTTTAATTGGGGAGTATAAATATTTGAGAACAGTCATAAAGGTTAAAATAACTCTCTTGAACTTACCAGGCGTACTCGTTGAAGAGGCCTTGGAAGTTACAGGCTCTGAATCTTCCTAAATTACAGAAATAAATATTAATTAATACCGGATCTATTAGAAAATTGTGATATATTTTTAGTGTCTTATAGCTCCATTTTCAATATTCTTTGGCCATTTCCTACTTTCTCCTTTGTTGATGTTTTTCTTCCTTCTATTCTAGTTTAGACTTCTTTACCTACCACTCCCTCCATCTTCAGTCCCCATAGCTCCTTTTCTCATGTGTTCTTACTGAAAAACTTGCACTAGCCAATATTATTAAGACAGACATAAGATTTAGATTTGAGAAATAGTATCAAAGAAGGCCAAATATATCAGGGAAAAGAAATTGTTTTTTAAGCATCAATATTTACAAAAGATAAAGCAGAGTCTGTCCAGATGAACTGAGGAAGGGACCATGAAGGTTATACTTAAAAGGGGCACAGCTAGTAATAAGAGCCTCTGGGAGAAACATCAACTACTGATTCAGTCACCCAACTCCTTCATTTTAAATGCAAAGACACTCTGACCCTAGAGATTTAAAAAAACAAAAACAAAAAACACAACCTAGTAAAAGATCATTTAGTGATAGGCTTAGGCACAGAAGTAAATTCTATAGACATGAACTTCAGTGCTTTCCCCACAACACCACACATTTAACCCATTTTAATAAGAATACCATGAAAAATTTATAAATAATCCTCAAAACAAGCCATATTTTAAATATCTAAAGAGTTTAAAATAAGTCACTATAAACTCAAATTAATTAAGTTCAAACTAATCTTTAAATAATTTCCTAACTGCACTGCCTTAAATTTCACATTTTCAAGTGCAGTAGACTATCTTTATTAACTTACATTCTTGTCCTCTTTTTGTTCTGTTTCTATTGCTGATCCCTTTTCAGCAATCCTTCTCCTAGAAAAAAGGTAAACTAATTAAAAAAAAATCATTCAACTCTTAGTATAAAAGCTGTTTCAGTTAGCTAAGTGATATTTGGAATAAAATTAACAAAATCCTTTCAGTTCTAGACATGTCTATGTAACTTCTCACTTACCTCCTGGCCAGCAGGGCACTCATTTCTTCCATTAAACCACTACCTCCTAAAGGAAGGGGTCCATTTCCACGACTTGTATCTGTTTTAGAAGAGGCTGAATTCACACCAATGGTATTCCCTCCACTTGGGAAAGAGGCATCCTCCATCTTAATGAGAATATACATATACAATAAACTCCTATGTTAGACAATCCTATGCTTATTAATAGATTACATTCAAAACAGAAGGATACATCAGCATTACTTTCAATAAACACCAAAGTATTATTTTAAAATCTTCTTAAAAGCCAATGAAGTGAATAGCACTGACATTATATCAATGGAAATTTTATCAAAGTTAGCATCACTAATAATGGGATAAAATGGTATCACATACTGTATTACTTTGGAGGTTAAAAAAAAAATGCACAACCCACATTTAATCTTGAGGACACAAGAGATAAACCAAAATGAAGACCAGTCTTTAAAAATGTAGTCTTTAAAAATGTCACTTACCATGAAAGAAAGATTGAGGAATTGTTACAGATTAAAGTAAATTAAAGAGACATTACAACTAAATGTAATGGGTGATCTTGGACTAGAATAAAACTGTCATAAGGTATTATTAGACAACTGATAAAATCTGAGTAGACTTGTGAATTACAGTATTCGATCAGTGTTAAATGTCCTGGTTTTGAGAAGTTTGTTGTGGTCAAAGTACACACATGTATTTAGCATGTCTGATTCAATTCAGACAGAGAGAGAGAGAGAGAGAGAGAGAGAGAGAAAGAGAAGAGTTTCTGTAGAAGGAACCATAAAAAGGTAAGGCTACTAATAGAAATAGTTAAGTGTTAAGTGGTGGCTTGGAGATGGGTTTTCAGAAAATCTTTGTATTATTTTTAACTTATACATTAATAACTAAATTATTTCAATTTTTCAATCAATGAAATTAGTAACAGCATTCATAAAATTAGAATACAACAGATTCAGCATTTTATAGAATTTGAGAAAGAACAAGCCATACATTAAAACAACAATAATTTGGAAATATATTTACCCGTGACACTTTCCTAAGTTTTGCTCCAGCAATTGCAGCTGCAAGTCCAGTTAAAGGGCGATTGTCTTCTGACATGGATCCCACAAAAAATCCAGATGCAGGGAGGGGAGGAGCAGGAGGTGGTGGTGGAGGAGGGGGTACTTGATTAGGAAGTGGGGGTGGAGGAGGTGGAGGAGGAGGCCCTGAGGATGGGAGTGGAGGGGGAGGAGGAGGAGGCCCTGGGGGAGGAGGGAGTGCTGCAGAGACCTGGGAAGGACCCGGTGGGAGTGGAGGAGGGGGTGGAGGTGCAGGTGGTCCCAAGACAATGCCTGAGAGGAAGAATGTTAAATAAGACCATCAACGATAGAGTTTAAGTGATATTATTTTAGGTGGAGAGGTATGTCAAATGCCATGCTAAATTACTCTGACTGAAACTTATAATACATATTAATGAGTTTGACTTACCATGTTTAAAGTATAGATCAGTATTGGAAAACATATTAAATATAAAGCCCAAGTATGAAACAACTTACTTTAATATTAGAGATTTATTAATAGGACTGTAAAGATCATCTAACTCGATTTTTTTGGTTCACATGGATTTGCTAAATAAACAAAATAAATGCTTATAAAGATAGGTAGCATCTGTAAAAAATAGCAGACTAATGGAGACGACGGCAATAGCACTATTTTAAATAACAGATCGAAAATAATATATAATGCTTAACTATAAAGACAATAAATTCTCTTCTAGTGAAGACATTATCTTTACTTGTTTATACATAACCAAAGTGGCTGGACTGAGAACATGAAGGAGGGGTAGGTCCCAGGCTCCTGTATCTTAAAAGTGTTCCACATTTCAATCCAATGTGTAGTGAGAACTGAGAAACCTTACCCTGTTGGGCTGGAGTCTCGGCCGGCTGAGAGGCTGCCTGCAAGCCTGGCTCAGAAGCAGAGGAGTCTCCCAGCACAGAGTTTAGAGGAGTCTCCACAGAGGCAGGGGCAGCTGCAGAGGGAGAAGGGAGAACACTAGGCTTGGATGAGGGAGTTGAGGCAATAGGGGTGCCTGGAGGAGGAGAAGCTTGAGATCCACAGTGTGAGAGTGGTGCGAGGGAAGGCAGTGGAGGCGGCGGCAGCGCTGCTGGCCCTGAGGTAGGCGGCGGAGACACTGGATATGCTACCGAGTCAAGCAGCCCATTGGATGCTGTTGGTGATGGAGGCATTTGGGGCACAGGAGAAGAAACACAAACAGGGAGAACAGGCCTCGGACCAGTAGCTTTGCCTGGGGGGCTGCTAATCATTACCGGAGGAGATGGAGGGAGGGGCGAAAAATTGGAAGTTGACCAGGCACAGGGCTTCGTAGCTGGAGGCTGAGAAGAGGGTGTGTTCACAGGAGAAGAAGGTCGAGAGTTTTTGCTCAGAGGACGAGGAACTGTAGCATAATGGGGAAGAACAGGGTGGAAGGCTGAACCTAAAGATGTTGCAAAACGTGTCGCTGAGTGTCGAAGTGGTGGTGTGGGGGGTGTGGAAGTAGGTGGCAAAGCGGTCACTACAGCATAATCAGGAGTGGCCTCTGACACTGGAGCTGAGATGACTTTAGCATATGATGGAGGAGGTGCTGAAGGAGGCTGGCAACTGGCATATTCAGGAAGTGGAGCATTATACAGGGAGCTGTCTGAAGATGGAGCTGGACAGAAGGTGGAAAGCGGCAGCAAAAGACAGGATAAAAAGGAGAGAGAAAAAGGGAGCTAGTAAAGCCACAAAACCAGCATTCAGACAAAATGTATAAATGTAGACTACAGTCAGTACAGAGAATTAGGCACAAGTGTAAATAACTGATTTTACCAGAGGGTGTTTTAACTTATAAATACATTTTGAGATCTAGAAGGATAAAATAAGTTTTTTAATCATAAATAAATTAAAATTATCCTTCACAAGAAAAATGTAGTAGTAGTCTTAATTTTTATCAGTCAGTCCATGACAAGGACATTAAAATAGGAGCACAAGCAGAAGAATAAGTTCAGTTAAAAACAAAAACAAAAAACAACAAATAGCAGAACTGGAAAATGTTTATTAGAAAGGGCTTGGAATTTCCCACTTGGTGCTTATTTGTGGAAAACTTTTGCTTTGTGGTTATAACCCCACAAAACAGACAGCAAAAAACAAGTGAATTGACTTAAACAACAAACCAACAAATTGGTATTTAATCAATTCACATTGAGACTTTTGAAAAAGGCCATATGGAATTTAAAAATATGTCTTAAATCCTATAATCGATGTTCAATTTTAACTAATGCCAAAATATCTTAAGCTTTGGGCCATATTTTAACCTTTATGTTTTTCAGTAAATGCGAACAGATTCAGTGCTTTTCACCTTTTTCCCTATAGTAGAAAACATATTTAAATAGCTAGTCAGTCTTAAGATATTTTCACCGACTGCCTATAATTTCTTCTTCAGAAACTTTAGAATACAATCAAGCAAACTTCCTGCTGAAGGGTACTATAATACCACAGTATTCAAGATAATGTAAGTCATCTCAAAAGGGAAATACATTCCAAGTTCATTCAATATAAAAAAATTTCCCATAAAAGCACACTTTAGTCAATTTATAGTGATAGAATTAAATGCAAAAATAAAAATTTCCAAGAACTTTCTTAAGTCTCCAGCAATAAAAGCAATACAGAGAGAAATAAAAAGAAAATGTTAAAGTAGCAATTGCATGTATTTTATAATTTCAAATAGTATTGCTTAATTCCAAGCATCTCAGATGTGAAATATTCTAATGTATTACTACACAGAAAACATCATCCATCATCCAAACTCAGATATAAAGAACACAGAACTTGTAAACTTCTTACCAGCACTTGATATTCTTCGCTCTCGCTCCCATTCCAGTTGTTCCCTTTCTAGCTGTTCCTGTCGCTCTCTTTCTTGCCTTTCCCGGTCAAGTCTCTCCAGTCTCTCCCGTTCATGTCTCTCCCGCTCCAGGCGTTCTTGACGTTCCCTTTCTTGTCTCTCTCTCTCCAGCTGCTCTTGTTCCAGTCGCTCCCTCTCAAGTCTTTCCCTTTCTAACCTCTCTCTCTCCAGTCTCTCCCTGTCCATTCTTTCTCTCTCCAATCTTTCCCGTTCCAGCTCCTTTTGTCGTTGCTCTTGCAGTTGCCTGAAATTTTTTTTAAATTATTACAAATATGCATCTGTGGCTACTCACTATTTAAAAACTTACTCCTTTCATAATGAACTTATGTATTTCTCTCTCTCTCTATATATATAGAGAGAGAGATAGATACATCTATATATACAGTTATTACAAATAATGGCAACACACGTCCTACACATGCTCATTTTACTTTCCTAGCCATTGCCAGACTATTTGGAGATAAGAAAACCAATGCACCATTGAAATGTGCCAAACGTCCTAGGACAGTACACCCCTACAGCATCACATGCCTCAGAATAGGAGTCAGTCCATTAAAAGTCACAGCCATATCTAAACAGCAGCCTTCTATCTACTACTGCCAGATTGGTGTGATTAGTTACTGCTTCTTCAATAAAAAGCCCATCAGTTTGAGCATTAAATACATCTTTTCCTGGAGAATCTTCTGTATTTTCACAAACATTCTAGCTATTTCATGCAGATTGTCAGCTGCTTATCTTCAGGTATCTTCCAAATTACTCCTCCCTGTTCAGGACACTTTTCTGGGACACCGAGAAGGTGTTAAAGTCCTTCCATTGATTCTATACTTAAGACAATCCTTCCTTCCACACACCCATATTCCAGGTCACCAGATTTTACAGTGTGGTCTAGATAGGAAAGTTGTGATGAATCCTTTTTAACAAAAATACTTATAAAGCAACATGGATGGAGCCAGAGGGATTATACTCAGTGAAATAAGTCATAAGGAAAAAGAAAAATATTGGATGGTTTCACTTATAGGAGGAATACAGAGAAACCAAATAAGGGATGAGGGAAAAAAATAACAGTAACAATAATAAAAAAACAAAACAAAATTAATAGGCAACTATAAATCCAAGACATTCTGTAGGGGTGAGGGAGGGAGAGGAGAAACGGGAGGGAAAAGCACAAGGTATAACAGGGTGGTCCCCAGAAAAAGGGTGTGTTCCAGGTTCCCTGTACCACCCAAGGGTGGGTGGAGCTGAGCAGGAGCTATACTACGCTGGAGAAGAGAGAAGGAGACAGAAGACACAAGAGACAGATAGAAGAAGAAAGGAAGAAGGATGGAGAGCCAGAAGAGGCACAAGGAACAGAGAGACATGTAAAGAAGCTGCCGTGGCCTGGACTGATTGAAACAGATGTGGGTGAGAGACCCATGGGGAAGCTGACAATGGCAATGTTGATCTTGATTTTGATTTTTCTCTTTAACTCCCAGAATTGTCTGGCTGTTACTGACCCTTTTTTTTGGGTCCCTGCCAAAAGGTGTTTTAGACTTGTGGCAGGCTTGGGACTTGCTTTGGGGCAATCCCATTTAGGGGTTGGGTAACTTTGGATGCTTGATTTACAAACTATATTCTTTGTCTCTTCTGTGTTGTACATTGATTGTATTAAAGTTTTTTTTCTACTTCAGGTCCTATATGTTTTGTACTGATGAGGCGGATGGCAGAACCTCTCTAGATTGGGCAGGATTGGGGGTTCTGGGGTTCCCCTCTCCCTGCCCTGTAACACAGGGACTATAGTAATGAATCATGGGGTAAATTGGTGGTGGGAATTTCACTGGAATTTTACACCTGAGAGGAGAAAGCAAACACTGAACAAAAATGAAAAATGATATAAAATATATTTAAATTAAAAATAAATAAATAAAAATACTTTTTAAGTTTTCAAAATAGCAATTGTAGTGGTACATGCCAGCAAGAACCATTTATACTAGAATTTCAAAGTTTATTTGTAAACTTTTCTCATCAATAACCACGTCATTTGTTTCTGTTAATTGACTCAAACACTTCAGTATTTTCAGAACTATAGAATTCTGTTTTATCAGTGTTTGGCCCAAGTTAACTGTAGAGACTTACATCTTTGAGTGTTACATGGCTGCTGAAAGGTCTTACTGAGACCCATGCCGTCATCCTTTAAAATTTTCAAATTATCTTTGTATCAGGAGCTTCTACCAGGTGGTGGTGCACTGTATTCCCATCACCATATTCCCATCACCAATTCTAAAGGGCCGGAGCATAATGATCAAAGCACAAAAAATGCTTTATACCTTTATACCCTTCAATAGAACTGCTTTGAGAAAGTATTTTTCCTGCATGTACAATGGCTTAGGGGTGGGAAAGTTGTCTTATTTCTGCTGCAAACATAAAGCAACGTAAAGCAAGCAACCAGCATCTCTCTCTCAAGTTTAGACAGAGAAGACTTACTAGTTTCACTAAAATGAATACAATCTTTCTTATTGGTATCATTTTTAGCTGACTGCTTCAGCATATTACACTGAGTCCCACTTCATTCTCTACTTTTCATGAATAGTATTGTAAATTAACTTTCTACTGAACATACCACTTTATTAACCAAGTCATTTTAATGTAATGTAATTTTCTTTCCTAAACATAGTAAAGACTTCATTGCAAATACATTAACATTTTACAAAACACAAAGGCTGGCCACTGGCAACATCCAATTAAAGCTGGTTAAATTAAAAAAAAACACACAAAAAAAAAAACCAGAAAAAGGAAGGAAATTTTAAATCTGAACTTTCATATACGGAAAAAAAGTATAATGTAACAGTTTGGCATACATACTTACAGAATTGTCCTCAGGGGAAAATATACATGTAAACTTTAAAAATCAAATAAAATGGAGTATTTCACTACGAAATCTGTTATCTCCCATTTCAATATTATAAAAGTTATTTTAAATCACTAAGTATAATTTTATTTTTCATGAATACTTAAGTGTGCCATTATTTAGCTATGCATAGTTTAAGCAATCTCCTATAAGTTAGCCTAAGACAATTTCTGGCAATAAACATTTATATTTATATTGATAGCGATAAACAATTCTCTGCATTTATCTTTCAAGCCTTTCCAAGTGCTTCTTAAGGGTCATTATTGACACACAGGTTTGCCAGGTGAGAGTATAAAGAAAAATTTTTGACACATGGTTCCAAATTGTCCTAAGTAATAGCTGGGCCAATTAACACTCCTCAGCCACCAACAGTATATAAAGATGCCTGCTTTCCTTTCCCCTCCCTAACACTGAACAGGATTATCACTTTAATCTTTGCTAACAGAACTGATGATAATTTGCATACTGGCCTTCTGTACTAATGTTATCAAAAGACTACACAGTCTTCTTTGATCAGTTTTCTCATGGAATAGTGAATATTCCGCATTTATTTGAAGAGCTCTTTTCTATATTAAAGGCATTTAAAACTTTGTCACACACTGTTAATATGCATTTTAATGTTTATTATGGCTTTTACCATGTTTTTGATTTTGTTTTGTAACATGGTTTCTAACTTTTGAATTTAGTATTACTATTCTCCTTTATGTGATCTGTCTCTGATATCTTTCCTAGCCCTTTCCCACAATAAAATTATTTAATTACTCACACTTTCTTTCCATGGTTAATTTTTTACAATAAAACTCTCAGTTCATGTGAAATTTCATCTTGTTTGTGCTGGGAAGTGGGGAGCTGCAGCACAGCACCACTTGCTGAACAGTTTATTCCCCTAATTTGAGACGCCACCTTTCCATGTGTTGCTGTTTCTGAACTCCAGAATGTTCTGGTTCATAGATGTTTGTCTAATATGGCACCAGTATTTTGGTGTGTTGATATCTAAAATATACTGAATTACCTAGTAGGGTTCATTCATCCTTATAACTTTTCTTTTTAAATTTTTCTAGAGTATTCTCCAAAATTTAGCTTTTTCAAGGTAAATTTTATAAGCACTCTGTTAAATTTACCCCTTTTGCTAGGAACTATCCTCTCAGTCCTATTAATTATTATTCAGTTTGGAGATCAATTAGCAAAACATTCATATTGTTTTATCTCCATTATCTAAGAATGTATATGTCTCAGTATTTATTCATTTCAGTTAAAAATGAATGTTTAACATGGAGCCTCCCTAGTGGCACAAGGGTTGAGTCTCAGTACTATGAAGCTATCAGCAGCCACTGCAATATGAGTTCAACTCCGGCCAGGGAGCTACTCCACAAGGTGCAGCAGACCTCTCCCGTCTTGCCCACTGCTCGCTTCAGCAGTGTATTTCAGTAGATCTGCCCGTTCTGCTTCCCACTCTGTCTCTGGTGAATCCTCTCACTCCCCTCATCCTCACCCGCATCTCTGGTCTACACCCCAGTTCTTGTATGCATAAAAAAATAAATCTTTTTTAAAAATCTGTTTAACATTAGTACTTCAGATGCTACTACGCAAAGTCTTTGTGATTATATTAAAACCTACAAAGACCTACTAATATATGTGGCTCTAAACCATAGTTTGTTTTTTAAGTTCCATACATATAAGTAACAGCAAGAAAATGTCTCAAGTGCCCAACTGAATTTAAAAGACATTGCTATCACCCTAAAATAAAATTAAAAAAAGTTATCCTCCTTACATTCCATATCATTGTGGGAAAGATTAAATAAGATAATGCTTTAAAAGCTCTCTAACAAGTACATGGAGCATAACGCTCTCTAAAAAGTACATGAAGCATAACACTCAACAAAAGGGAGCTACAGTAATACTTGGAAACTTCAAAATAGGCCTTTCCCTGGCATGGCTAATAAACTGGCTGGGTTCTGATTCTAGGCAGAGCTAAATGACTGATGGTGTATACATTCCTTTATTCTTCTCCCCACAACATCAATAAATCAATAAGATCTTTCCAAATATCTCCTCCTCTTCACGTATCCTAAAGTGACTTTATAAAAAAAGAGGAAATGCCCACTTGACAAGTAAATCAATCCCATGTTTCTCACAAAAAATGGGGAGCTTCCTTCTGTCTATGTCACCATACTTAACAATTACTGCAAGAAAAGGACAGAAGACACCCATGGTAGTCCTTATTATGAGTAGTAGTTAAGATGCTGAAAACTAAATAATAAAATCAGATTTTTAGACTCTCCTACTGACTTCATTACGCTATTTAATAAATGACTAGCTGCTGAAGTTTCTGAGGAATACATTATTCAGGGATGAGGGCAAGAAATGAGGTATATTCAGAATTTATTTTTAATAATAAATTAGAGAAAGTCAGTACTTTCAATCTAATAAGCAGACTGAGTTGGGGCTTATATTAAATTTAAAGCACACACTGTCCAAAATATGTGTATTTTATTTATTTATTTATTTTTAAAAGATTTATTTATTTTAGCATACAAGCTGGGGTGCAGGCCAGAAGTGTGGGGCGGTGAGAGGGTCCACCAGAGGCAGAGTGGGGAGCAGAACAGGCAGATCGACCGAAATATACTGCTGAGGGGAGCAGTGGGCGAGGCAGGAGAGGTCAGTCGCGCCATGTGGGAATCTCCCCAGCTGAGCATCAAACTCGCACCACAGCCACCAATAGCTCCACAGAGCACCACACTTAACCCATTGCACCATCAGGGAGGCCCAATATGTGGTATCTTAATACTCTAGCTAATCTATTGGGTCCAAATGGCAAAAGACATACATACATATTATTCTAATTGCATATATATGAATATATAAGTGAAGGGAAAGTTTTCAACTTTGGAGTACAGTAACTGTACCAAGAAATCTATGATGAAAATATCCACGTTATTAGGTCTTTTTACATTTCTGTGACTCTCTTTCATTTTACTTTTATCAAAATAACACAAGACATAATTTTTAAAGCTTATAACAAATATCAGCAGTTCATGCCTCAAACCACCCACCCCACTTCCCAGATATAATTACTGTCAACTCTTTCAGTTTTTTAACTTTATATGCTCTCTACTGACTTTCTGGTAAGATGCTTCTTGCATCTCCCTCACCACACAAAACTTTTTCTAATGTAAGTCATGAGAGGATGCTGATTTCTGGTTACATTGATACTCAGTTTCTGTTATTAATTGGTAATACAGAGACTGCTCACAGTTGAACCACATCATATTCTAAGATCACATCTCATTTCTTATTCAAGTTCTTAGTTTTTTTTAACCTCCAAGTGAATGGCTGCTTCTCAAAGTAATACAGTGTTTTTAACACACGAAAAAAGTATAGTCACAGGGAGAAAACCAAGCACAAGTGAAATTAATCTGAAATAATTATTGAATAATGGCATTTACGATAAGGGTATCCTAACTTAAGATTATTCCACATGTCATAATATTCTATGGTCTATAAAAGAGTCTATAAAAGAGAAAGCGTATCAGCTGATGTAAGATTACAATGCCAGAGAAATTCCCAAGTTCATTGCTATATGACTGAAATAGGCTAGACAGTTGTAGGATTGTCTGCTGGTACATATTTTCTTGACTGGAAGGTAAGAAATAAAGGGTTAAAAGTCCCTAATTAATTTTTAGCTAGCTTACTGAAAAGATGCATATCTAAACATATTTCCCAAAATAACGTGTCAAGCAGAAAATCTGACTTACATATCCTTAACGGCAAGAATTATTCCTACCTAAACTGGACACTACCTACATCTTCTGACTTTCATGTTTTAAACTATAAAGCATGACATTGTGTAGCTTTTTAGGGGCATAGTTTCCAGATATATAAACTCTACTTTTCATAGAAATATCACTGCCAACTCACATTCCAGAAATACAAGTGATTCCTTTTCCAAGAATTTTGTCTGCAACTGTTTTCTTTACTCATTAATAGAACTGTCTGAAGTCTTTTTCAAAGCCCCAATTCTGAACTAAAGAAAAATCTCAGCAGACTAATTTTTCTGTTAAGTTAGGACATGCATTTTAAAATAATTTAAATGCTTCTGGGAAAACGTATTTTTTCTCAGAAACAGTTATGGTGCAAATGACCAATATTATAGTAACTCAGATTATAAAAAAGGGTATCAGAAATAACTCTATTTTTCTATAGTAAACAAAACAGAAATTACAAAATCTTAATGGACATTTCATCCTCTAATTTCATCCATCTAGTGAATAACATTAAGTAAATAATGAGCAATTTAAATTCCAACATAAGCAGGACTAGAAAAAATGTTCTGAGTTGGTAACATTTAGTAACACTTTGATGTTACCAACATTTGTCAGATAATAAAACTACAAAATATGTTTTGATCCTATAATGCGGGCATTTCACTTCTCTATTAGTAAATAAATGAAAAATGAATAAAAATAAACAAGACAGTTAAGTTTTAATATTTCCAAGCTCCTGAGACAAGAGCCAATACTCACAAGAGAAAGCGGTCAACCCTCGGGCCATCCTGCCTCTGGAGGCTCACTGGAGGGCTATGTACTTTCATGGCTCCAACGCCCCACTTCTGTGCTGGGATTGCTACTCCTCTTTTATAACTTTCAGGTAGTACTGATGATTTGCAAACTATTTATAGATATTAACTAAATTAAGTTCTATGTTGAGACTAACAACAGACTGACTCATGTTTCTTAGAATGTGCTTTTCATCACAGTCAGCCAAGGAAGTCAAATATCAATGAGTTGGAATCCGAAAAATAATACTAGCAAATGATACACATATTAACAGAAAACTAACTATACTATCATCATGTTACTTTAGTAAAGGATTAGTAACATTTAACATCTAGAGTAAACGTTCATTAAATTAACTCAATTTCACTCATAAAAAAACCTAAAATTAAATATCCAAAACTAACACATAGCTTAAAAAGTTAGCGTTACAAAATTTCTAACAGTAACTCTCTTCCCAATCCACACTGTTTGTGATTTCATTCCTCAGGAATAACTACTTTCAGTACTTTGGAAATTTACCTCATGTTTCCAAGTATAGTAATTTGTCTAGAATTGTTACTTCTTAATAACTTTTCAGATTTAGATGTTATCTACTGGCTTCCTACTACACAAATGATTTAATTCTTACACATCCTAACCCCCCCCTCCCCTCCACCTTTCCTTCTTCATTCTCCCAATAAAATCCTAATACCCTCTTTGAATACATCAATATTATTCATAGCTAAATAATATAGCTGATCATATTTAATTTTCAGAACAATTTCTTTCTTTCTCTGGTGTTAAAAATTACTTTTTCCCCCACTGGTTCTTTATCTACATACTTATTCCTATTTCACCTCAAATTCTCCATCAGAACTGTAAACTTCTACATATGTCCAAATGCATCAGGTGAATCTATTCTATTCTTTTGTTTGTTTTTTTCTTTCCCTCAGAAACAGCCCCCTCAGCAGCTCAAAGATGATCTAGCTCCAACTGGCTTGTCTGCTCCCTAGGTTATGTTTTCATGCGAGTTATAGTAGGAATTCCTTTATCTCTTTCTTAAGTTGGATTCCCTATTTCCTAGATCCTCCCAGGGTTCCAACCTTCCAACTTTATTCTCATTTTAATAGAATACATCTATAGTAGCTTCCTGTGAGTTTGAGCAAAGAGGGAAGGTTTAAATTATAAATTTAGATTGGAAATAATCTCTCAGGATTTTTGAAGAACCTCTCCCCTTGCCCAGCTTTAAAAATCTGCTTTCTATGCTAGTATTTGAGTATTTCAAAGTGATACTCCCTGGTGGCGGATCTTTTACATTTTTCCTACTTACTGGGCTGGATGCTAGGTAAGCCTGTTCAGTCTGGTCAGGGAGGCTGGCTAGCTACAGTCAAAGGCCCAAATCTGGCCACACCCAGATCTACAGTGAGCTACAAAGTAAGAGCTGAAGAGTTGATTAACTGCCATGGAGACCTCATGGTCCACAAGTCTAAAATATTCACTATATTGGCCTTCACAGGAAATATCTGCTGACCTCTGACCTCCATGATCAACTCATTGAGTTCCAAGAAATTTTCATACGTTGTTTCTTTGCAAATTCCATTTCCTCACACTTTTGTTCCCATTTTGGTTTTTCCTCACATTTTCCCCCTAAAACTCACTGGTTGGATGTTGTATGTATAAGCCTGATCCTATTTTATACTTTCTGTACCTGATTCTATCCATGTTTTTCAATGTCCGGTCTCCACATAGCAACCATACCAATGCTACTGAATGTTAAGCCAGATCATTCCTATCAAAATCATTAAATGGCTCCTCTTTACTCTCAAAATTAAGGATAAATTCTTTACCATTGCCTACAAGATCTTGCATGATTTGATTCCCCATTATCTTTGAGCTCATCTACTACTCTCCTTTTCTACTCTTGTTCTCTCTGCTCCAGCCTCAATGGCCCCTTTGTTTCTCCTTGTACATGCAAACAATCCTAAAGGTCTTCGCATTCCCCTTTTCTGAGTGAGTATTTATCCAGTTATCAACTTAGCTAACTCCTCTTTCCTTTTCATTTTGATAAGATCAACCTTGATCAACTTATTTAAAATAACCCAGCACTTCCCTTTGCCCCCCTTACAACATATACTTCCTTTAACTCAGTTTTATTCTTTCCCACTGTACTTACCATTTTCTAGTATACAGAGTCATGTTAATTGTTAGGGTGTGGTTTTGTGCACAAGGCCTCCCACTCCAGCCCTCATTAGAACAGTATCTGACACATAACTGGACTGACAAGTGAAAACACACAGGGTCCAGCACACCCTGAAAACGCTAAGCACATGTGAGACAGGATCTGGGAAAGACCTAAGTTGAGATCAGCATGTAGAGAGCATAGAAACAGGCAGTGCAACAATATTGAGCTGATTACTAAGAGTATGCACTACCTAAGAACAGCTGCACCAGCCATTCCTCTCCTTCCCAGAGTGAGCTCAACAGATAGAAAGGCATTTATCACAGAAGATGGTTCTCTTAACTCAGCAAGATGCCTCAGATGAGCTAGGGCTTTTGGTGCAACTGAAATTAGCTCAACATTTGTGGGGCACTGAGGCATGTCTGTACTCCACTCTTGTACCCTTAAGGAGAACCTCTCAGTCTACCTGTTCTGCAGACTTCCACAGACCTCCCAGGCAGTCCTCTCAGCTGGGGAAATGAGGCTCCATGATAGAAGAGCACACACAAGCCAATTCCTGATACCACTCAATCTAATTTATTTTTAGGAACACATGAACAATAACGATTACCAGATATTTAAAAAAGACATATAAAACAACTCTACAGGAAGGAGAGAATTCAAGCAAAGGAAGC
Source organism: Scalopus aquaticus (assembly GCA_004024925.1). NCBI lineage: Eukaryota > Metazoa > Chordata > Mammalia > Eulipotyphla > Talpidae > Scalopus > Scalopus aquaticus. The sequence continues at coordinate 107,979 of PVIJ01000453.1, read as the reverse complement.
GAAACAATACAGACAAGAAACAATCATTAACTTAGAAGAGATTTTTATAGAAAAGGAATAATTTGGGGGTCTCCCCTGGTGACGCAGCAGGTTAAGCGCAGCACTGTGGAGCTGACGGCAGCTGAGGCGCGAGTTCGACGCCCGGCCAGGGAGTTTCCCACATGGTGCAGCAGACTTCTCCTGCCTTGCCCGCTGCTCCCCTCAGCAGTATATTTCAGTTGATCTGCCTGTTCTGCTCCCCACTCTGTATCTGGTGAATCTTCTCACCACCCCATATCTGTGGCCTGCAACCCAGCTTGTAAGCATAAATCAATAAATCTTTTTTCAAAAAAAAGGGCTTCCTCAATTAAAAAAAAAAGGTATAATTTGGAAATAATTTATGAAAAGGATAATTCATGAAAAAAGAAAAAATGCTGGAAATTAAAGCCAAACTTTCGATAGATCTACTATTGTACCATGCAGACAGGTGGCCGTGAGCCACACGTGACTCCTGTACCACTTTGACTAGCCTGAACACAAATGTGCAGTAACCCTAAAATACACATTAAATTTTAAAGATTCAGTATGAAAAAATCCAAAATACCTTCACAAAATACACTTATTTCATGTTGAAATAATATTTTGGATACAGTGGGTTAAAACTAAATGGATCATTAAAATTCATTTCATGTGTTTCTTTTTTACTTTTGTTAATAGGGCTATGAGAAAAATTTCAATTACATAACTGGCTTGTGTTTCTCATGGGTAGTGCTGATCTAAATATATGGTTAAAAATATCGGGGGTGGGTAATAAGTTCGTAAGTTCATAAGGGAATTACCGAAAAAGTTTGGCATTTGACAAGTAGGAATTTCAAAAAGAGAAAACAGAAAGAAGGAATTGGTTTAAAAAATAAATTTAAAAAGGGAAGAATTGCAGATAAGTCTTTACATGGAAAAGGTCCATTAAAGACTGAGCTAAATATATGTGAAAAAGAACCTCCAAAACAAAAAACCTTATCTAGTCATAACTTTGTTAAAACTCAGACTGCCATAGATAACAAAAAGGCAGGAGGGGGGGGTGGGGGTAAGGGAGTGGCGAGAATACCTACAAACACAAAGAATTTACAACAATCCTAGAAAGACTGCAAATGTTACACTCTGAAAACAGGACAGAGGCATGCAGAAAATGCACAAGAGTGGGTATGAGATATTCTCTAAAGTGATGACACAGGTTCTGTTAAAAAGAAACCAAAGAGAACTAAGAATATTAACTACTAATAATTAGCAAGGGACATTAAGAATTCTTCTTTTCATAAGGGGAGAGTCAATAAACAGAAATATAAACAAAGTATTTAGTGTTGTGGAGGAAGCTGTCAAAAGTACAAAAAGAAATGATCTAAGTCATTAGTTCTGAGGATTTAGATGAGGGAAGAGCACAAACGTAGCAGATTATCCTCCTCCATTTTAGTTCTTCTCAAACCATTTTGGATTTTCTTTGTCATGTGCAGAAGAGTTTAAAAGAAATTAATCTGGCAGTAGTAAAGTAGGCATACCTGAAAGGAGTTATGGTTAAAGGTGGAAAAGTCAACTGAAAACTGCAGCAGTACATAAGGGAATTAGTACTGGGGAGTGCGATCTGTAATGAGCATGTCAGAAGAGAAAAGTCAATGGGCTTTAAGAGAAAGAAGAAGTAAACTTGAACAGAGCTTGTGAAAGAGGTTACTGCAGAATTTCTAAGGTGAAATTTTGGGAAAAATATGGAAGGGAACATCAAGAATGAAGTCATATGGGTTTAAAATTGAAGTGTCCGTAGGATATCCAAATGGATGAAGACTATTACAAGATTTCTCATTGAGGATCCATCAGTGAAATGTAGGGGGTCTGTGATCCCTCTGAAAAGGTTTTTGTACATAAACACATGCACACACAGCTGGGGACTGGATGGGAGAGAGCAGTAGTACCTGCTTTCACCAAACTCTCAGAAGGAATCACAGCACTATGTTTACCTGGAAAGAAACGATGGGTTTGGATCTCAAGTTGCTAACCACAGCTGTAGGGTGAGGAATGTGAAAACTATCAACATAAAAGTTAAGAAGAGAAAACAACAACATCCAACTAAATCATCCATTTTGGAAGGGTAATATAAACAAAAGAGGAGAAAAGCCTGCTAAGTGCAAAACATCATGTAAGAAAAGTATAGACAGGGAGAAGAGTTAGCAATAAGCAGAGATTCTAGAGTATGAAAAGGAGAAGTGCCATATGTGGCACATATGTGGCAAATTTTACTGGAAGTCAATGTTAATAGCCGTATGTCCAGTGGATCTGTGGAGACAGAAAGCAGATTTCAAGAGATTAAAAAGAAATCAATGGAGAGTAAAGAGAAGGAACAGCGATGAAATTAATACTGAGAGAAAAAAACTGGTCTCATGGAAAGTTTATACAAAAGAAAGAAGCATCTGTGCAAGAGCATGACTGTGTACAGAAAGCAGTTTTAAAATTAAACCTTTTTTTCATACTTAGATTTCTTTCTTCAAAATGCTAGTCTTGAACTAAACAAGCAATATGAACAACAAATCTCCAACTTAGAAACCTTTTTGAAGTATCTACTAATATACAAAGAGAAAAACCTTAAGCCCAGGTGAGCACTACTAAGGCTCATACTTTAATAGAAGAAATACACATGAGGCATGAAGCTTTTAAACCAATTACTAAAAACTCACTTAATACCCATCACAAAATAAAAATGCAAACTGTAAGTTTCTGACAATCCTGTGTGCAGTGGATCACCCACCCAAGACCCTTATCATGCCAGCAGTACCCTCAGATGGTTTCTGTTTCCACTCTGTATTGTCAGTCCTCCAGCAACTACTCCAGAGATTACTTGCTTGCCCACTCTCCCTTACCAGAACTAATGTATTAGTGTTTTTGGTTCTCTCTTGCTGAGTACAGCTGTCATACTCTCAATAATACAATGATCTTTTTTTTATTAATTACTTTTTTGAATTAGTGTGTGACAATAGTACAATTGTAAGTTACAACTCTTGGAGTTATTCTTGTATGTTTAAAACTCTCAATAAAGAATTGAAATTATGATCTCTTTTATACTTTCCTTATTTCTACTGAAAGTTAATTTTATTTCTATCAGTTACAGCACCACTCAAGAGAGCTGGATAGCTTTTTCACCAAACACGGAGGCTTTTTCCAGAGTGATTTAACTGAGGATACAGGCTATGGCAAAAACAAAATTCATTTTGGGATATCCTCAGGAACTTCTTCAAGAATTAAGTAATTATATTTTCAAAGCAGCTGACACTGACCAGAGCAAGAGATCCCTTTTTAGCAGAACAGGACACATATACTAACACTACACAGAGAAAAAGTGTCTCAAATGTGAGATCCAAATCAAAGAACAAATGCTGGTATGCCATGGAGCAAATGGTTCTCAATTTGAAAAATCAACCTGTACAAAGGTTATCAACTCTTAAGCAAACAGTAACAAAAAGCAGTATCTCCAAAAAGCTTTCACTTGTTTAAAATGAGCCACCAGTTTGACTAGTTCATTTTCAGTTACCACGTGCACCTGAATTTTATAAAACAATTTTATTACAAAGTAACTAATGATTCAGATTCTTTGCTAATTAAAAAAAAAAACTACCCTTAAATGAAAATATTTTATTATTTCAAATGTATTTCTAAACTGCACTGAAATAATGAAGATAGTATTATTAATGGCTTTCAATTAGTTTATTCATAAACAGAATGGTTTTTTTAAAAAGATTTATTTATTTATGCATACAAGCTGGGGTACAGGCCAGAGGCATGGGGCGTCGAGAGGGTTCACCAGAGACAGAGTGGGGAGCAAAACAGGCAGATCGACGGAAATACACTGCTAAGGGGAGCAGCAGGCAAGGCAGGAGAGGCCTGCCTCGCCCTGTGGGAATCTCGCTTTGCTGCTGCTGCTGACAGCTTCACAGTGCAGCGCTTAACCGCTGCGCCACCAGGGAGGCCCAACAGAATGGTTTTATATTCCATTACTACACCCTGTGTATCTCAAAATCAGTACCTTATACAGTCAACACTAATCCAGCTTTCTAGTTAAATTAGTCATGTAAAAGTCATAACGATCAGAAATTAATTTATAGCTGCAATAAAAACAATACTCTTTGAAGTAGAAAGACATTCTGTATGTTGTTAGGCATATTTAGAATACAGATCTTCCTTGACTTGGAACAGGGTTATATCCTGGCAAACTGATCATAAAATAAAAATTCTCTGAGCAGCAAACATTATAGCTTACCCTCACCTACTTTAAACATGCTCAGAACAATTATATTAGCTCATAGTTCAGCAAAATCAGCTAACACAAAGCCTATTTTATAATAAAGTACTGAATATCTCATGTAATTTATTGAATTCTTGCTAGAAGTGATACAGCATCAAAGGACTTGTGTCTCTTTTTGTCTTACCAGATAAGTTCTCCCATTTCTTTTATTTACCTTCTAGGCTTAACAATGTTATTTCCTTACATTCCAAGGGGGAAAAAAGCATCACTACAAAGATAACATCGGACTTGTTGGCCACCAGGTGATAGCAAAGCAAGCTGGTGTCAACCAAAACCTCCAGATACTTGTGCTGCAAGGATGGACCTGCTGACCCCAGCCACTCCCCTTCTACTCCCTGTAACTCGGGATAAATGCCCTGTCCTCTGCCAGAGAGCAGGACGCTGGACCTTCAGACACAAGTCTGCTGCCCTCCTCAACTTGTCAACAAATTAAAGAACTTCCCTTCTCCTCAAACTCCTAAAACTTCCTTTTATTGGTGAAGGGAACCGAGACTGGCAGGTACTGTATTCTGTTAACAAACGTGGAAACAATAATTTGTGAACTTACCTTCTTTGAATTTCCAATTCTTCTTGTGATGGGCCATTTTGAACTTGGGCAGGTATTTGTGAATTCTGTCTAGGCAATGTTGGCCCTAAAAAGGAAACAAGACATTATAGATGAACATTATCTTTATACTTAGTTGGATAAAGGAGATAAAATTCACAAGAATAACATAAAACCACCACATATTTACAAATGTATCTTCTTTCAGTTTAGCAAAATAAAATATAAGCTTCACATAACACACAGCAAATGAAAGACTGCAACATAATGTTGTCATCATCTTCAGAAGGCTTACTTGAAACAAATGGAAAACATCAACAATAAAAGAAAAATAAACATTTATATATGAAGAGCTTGAGTAAAACATGTTCAATGAGCATCTGAATAGGCACCTAAGCCTGACATTTTCTAAGACAATGAGACATTCTCTTTGGGGTATTTATTCATGAAGTGGAGAGGGAGAACTTAAATGAAAAGTCAGAATTCAAAAACTCACCTAAATAGAACACTGGAAATGAAAAACAGGAGAGAAAGAGCATGAGAACCTTATTACTGGACTGAAGTATGCTAATGCATTTATCAAATTTGTCCAATTTAAGCTGCCATGTTTAATGGTCTGGTATTTCCAGCATTGATGAAAACAAACATTTGCTAAACTTCCATATATAATTAATAAGTTATTTGAATTTTTAACATAACAGAGATAATCTTAATAATTTTTCACTTGGGGTTAAAAAAAAAAAACCCTGAAAACATTCAATCCAACACGGTTCTGTCAGGAGAAACTAATGACCATCCATTCCCATATCATGTACAAAGTAGAACTCTTTTTTTGAATTTTATGAAAAATACCAGTTAATTACAGGACATTTTTAATGTCACTGGATATAAAAATTAAATGTATCATAAAATGAGATAAGTAAACAATGGACCTAACATACAACGGCTAGGGTTAAAATAGAACAATCTTGAAATCTAATTCTGAAAACAAGAGAATAAATAAATAATAATCTTCCACTCTTGGAGAGAAGTATGTGAGTAATGAAATGCTCACATATCACATTCGTGAATTCACATTTGTGAATTCTAGTGTGCCAGAAAGTCTCCTAGCAGATATTTTTTAAATGCTTTATAGACCACTAGTAAAAGGCAGTTGATAAAGCAATGCTCCTGTGTACTAAAGCAAATTCTGGCCATCTGAAGGTTAAGAGCACAAAGTATCCATTTCACACTAGAGGAGCAGATCTCACAACTAGAAGGATAAGGTTCATTAGAATTTAATATCCCAAGTGTATAAAAAAACAACTTGATTCAAACTTACCTACTAATTTTTTCATCTCTTTACACATGTTTTTAGATTTATCATTTAATTTGTCCTCTAAAGACAAATTAGATGACAATTGCAGTGATATATTTCATTAAATTTCCTATAAGAGTGTTATTTTGGGAACCACATAAAGAAAATATAAAAATATATTAATCCCATATAATCAGCAACAACAACAACAAAAAACCCAAGTAACTTTATAAATCAAAATTAAATATGCACTTAGAAGTTTGCATAAATGAAAGTAAATAATTTGTTTAGTAAACAAACTGCAATTCTTTCCTTTTGGAAATTAACATAATGATGTCAAGATATACTGCCATATTAAGTCATATACTGATGTTTAATACTTTACAGGAAAAGATGTCTCCTCTGGGAGAAGGAAGGTGACATACAAGGTGGGAAGATACACTTGAGAAAACAAACTATTTGGAGGAAGTTATATTTTTCTAAACAGAAAAATACTGAATATGAGCATTTAGCATGGGCAAATCATAAAATGATTATGACTTAACTGTTTTTTAAAATAATGTTTGTGGATTTAAATGAAAATTCATGCTGCTTAAATAAACAGCTGGATGTCAAGAGTAGGTTAGACTTGTTTGACATCCTTCTCAAAGAAGAACGCAACATACTACTCATACTTCTTACATCGAGGGCAGGCATTGTATCTCAGTGACAATATTAAGAGGTTTAGTTCACCAGTTAAACTTTTTTAACATTAAGCTTAAATTCAAATATATAAATCCAAGAAAAAGATGTCAACATTTCAACTCAACTGGTTGTACTAAACCAGTTTTTAGGGGAAAACACTAATAAAAATTTAAAATAACTTACACAAAAGTGAAAAAAAGCAGCTTTTAGCAATTTACAGAAACTTTTGAACTTTTTAAAGTTATAGCTTACTTGGCGATTTGTTTTAAAAGAAGGCTTTAAAAGATGGGTAATATTTTCTAGCTCATATCATTAATTATAAAAATAATTTACCATAGTTTATTCATGCAGCTGAGAGCAAAAAAAAAGTTCAAGGAAGATCCTTTTAAAATGGGGGATTGGAATTTTGATCCAAGAACTATTCTTAACATTCTTTTCTGTATGGCTCGTTGTGACTGTGGGCCATTTGACTTTCATGCATATTCCTTGGCGGGGGTGGGGAGCAGAGGAGAAGAAGCTTTCCCCTTAACATTTTTTCACATCTATATTTAACCTGGTTGGTTGTTCAATATTGTCAAGTCACAATTCATGTGCACTTAAAAGATAATATAAATATACTATAAGCATTAAATGAAAGAATTCAAACAAATCATAAACTTCAGCTACACAATTACACTTTTTCTTCTTGTCAAACATCCTACTGGGTTATATGATTGGTAAATTATACCAAGGCACCACACACAACATAAAGCAGCAGCTAACATTAGGCAAGGCTGTCAGCTGCCGCTATACTTTCTGGAACAGAACAATTACTTGTTTTACACAGGTCATATCACTAAATGTTTATCTGTGCTCTCACAGAATGTGAAGAAGGTACTTTTGTAACCAGCAGGTAAATAGTATTTTATGAGCATCATGTGATAGTTAACAATTCTCTTTTGGAAAAAAAAAAAAAAAAGGAGAGAGAACAAGTGAACCTTGCTTTGTTTTTACTGTGTTATCATAAAGAACAGTAGCTATCTGAAGGTTAGTTTTACCATAGCCAAAGACAACAGTTGATCTTAATTTGTCCTGGCTAGAATTCATATAACAAAGTATGGGAATTTCTAATTAAGAAATTATGTCTCTATCACTGATAAGGTACCCTACAAATTATGGAAATCCGAATAGATTCTCTCTCCAAACCAGGGATGAATGTGGTATTTCATTCATGACTTCAATATTGAGTTTTGGCTAAAGATTATTTCATTTACTGTCACATTTTAATTTTCACAAAATTACTATCACACTTAGTCACAGACTATTTAAAAACACAGAACTAAAAAGACAAATCGGTGTTATTATACACAATACAATCAAATTTAAACTTAGCAGTGTGGTAATCACATTGCCTATACACAGTTAAATCAGTTATGGGGTTGAGGGGGATCTGCTTTAAAATACATTATTTTACGACTTCAGAAATCCACCTTTATTATAATCTTTTCTCTGCAATTGTAAACTATTATTCTACATGTGGAACTCAGCATATTAAGCAGCAAGTATAGAATATCAACCAGGTTTTCAGAATGAACAAGAGCCCTAATAACACAAATATGAATGATCACTCATGGCTAGTTCAAAATATGCCCTTGGAAGAACCCCCAGGAGGAGGCAGAAAAATCAGAAATAAAAGTAACTGATGAAACACTTAACCTGCAATTATTAATTATGGAATCTGGGGGGAGGTTTACAAAGAGCCACACAATGGGCTCACTCATTATGTAACCTGGAGCGATTATAAAATATAACTTTGGTTGATTAAGAAATACATTAGAATTTTCAATTTGGGGAAATTTATAACACATGCTTCTCTGCCTAAACCAGTAAGTATATAAATTTTAATTCTCTTTATAGGTAAGGAAACAATATCAGGAGTGCTGAAATTACATCAAAAACTCTGAGTCACATGAATAAAGTACATATACACAGCTGAACTGTTTAGATAAAATTTTAGCAGCATATCATTTTAAAATTTTATTTCTCATAAAATAATCTAGCCAAAGTAGACAAGAGTCAAAAGGGTATATAGAGTCAAAAAGAAAAAAAAAGCTCTAAGAATTAAGTTACTTTTTGAACTTGGGTTTTCAAAACAAGTTTTAGAATCAAATGAGAATAAGAAATATTCAGACAAGGGTGTGTGTGTGTACATAGAGAACAATACCCTTGTGTAAGGATAAAGATATGTATACATCTCATTAACTGCAATTTGGAATGGCTAAGTGACATCTGGTTTAAGTGACATCTGGTTTGTTTAAATAATACATAGATGTGCACACATGTATGTATATATGAGCGAGAGTAAAAGAAAACACTCTGCACACCTAAATTTACTCCTAAGCCACAGATACCTAACCTACTGAATAAAGGAGGCTGTCAATGAGAAATCAACCTATTAAATAGGTTACATTTGCCTCACAACATGTTCACCTAAAATATGAATTCAAGTTAAACAAAAGTTCCCTTCCAATAAGACACATTTACATTCCCCAAATCATAGTAAGATGGATATAATTTTCCCCCTTAATTCTAAAGCAAAAGACTGCTCTCAAACAAAATAGTTGAAACAAAAACAAACAAAAACCCCTTTCACTTGTGTTGGAAGAAGTGAACAAGATTTAGTTTTAAGATCCTAGTTCTATTCTAACTAAATTCTCACTACGATACAACTCAAAAGCTGACCAAATCACCTACATGAACCACAACAAATATCACAACATAAAACAGTAGCTTGCTCTATATATCCCAAATACCACAAACCAGACTATGGCCTAAAGAAACAAAAATTATGGAAATGCGCAAGTAGTATGTACCACAGCTTGAAAAAATAATGTAAACATAATGTTGCTTACCACAGAAAATACATCGCAAATTAGTGCTGTCCTGGGTAGCAGTAACCTTGCTCTGGGCTGCAACAGACACCTTGGTGTTAGAAGCTTCAAAGGACAACAGGGCCATCTGAAGAACTTCACATAAAACTAAAAGGTGCTTTGAAAGGTTCAAAATGTGTTTACACATACGTCCTATCTAGATCCTCATTCTGGAAGCTCTGTAATTTAATAAAAACGTATCCTCTTTAACATAAGCTTAAAAAAAACTCTGTAATCTTATTTATGGAAAACCCTACTATAAGCCATAGATCAAATGATGCACTTGCAGATAATTTTCTGAATTATACAACCAAAGAGTGCAATCAATTCACATTTTATAATATTTTAAAAAATGTAAAGGAAGTCAAGATCTATGACCATTAGAGTTAATTTCATGGTTAATTTCACTACCTTATCATAGCAGTGCTCATTTAGGAGAATTTGCAGCTAAAAAACTTTAGGGGAAATGCTGAAGATTAAACAACAAATGAACTCTTTTCTACTAGCTGAAAAACACCAACGCCATTTTAAACAGCCTATAGCAATTAAAGTATTTCATATTCATTGATACAAAATATCCTCATTTACTTTTACACTTTGAAGAACATCATTATTTCACCACGCCATATTTTACTGTTCTTTTTTCTCCGTAAGTATAAATGTATACATTTTTGACAAAAGATCTTACTAAAACCGTGTGGCCACATCAAATAGGCATTTGATATTTAAGTTATTTACATTAAAATTTACCTTAAGTATTAATAAAATTAATTCCTTTAAGAGAAAAAAATTCAATAAGGAGGTAATTTATGAAAAGGAACAGGGCTTATCAAAAATCAAGGTAACACTCAAAATTGGGATGGGAGAAACAAAATTAAATATCTTACATTAGTGACATCTAAAACTTTACATCAATCATTTTCTATAAAACCCTAAAGAAATTCTTTTCATCATGGAAAAGATTTTCTTTTCCCAATGGTACTAACCAAGAAACAATGAACAGGTTAAATACATATTAACTTTAAAAATACTACATAAAAGCAAACAATACAGTATTGTAGATTTTCCCTAAAATTGTATTCTTTAAATAATACCATTTATGCTAACTAAAAGTTTTCGTAGAATTAGAACCAAACCAATTTATATTTAAAGAATGCACATCTGAAAATGAGATGGAGAATTTTTTGATTTAGACAACAGGATAATATAATCCAATTAAATTTTCATCTTGCTTAAAGAATGTTATATACAGGAGATATTTTCAAACAAACAAAATTAAGGTTGATAAAGTCACTTCTGCAAAGTACTTCCAGCCACCCTATCGTCATTAAAGTTGCATGCACAATTTTTACAGTAATGACATAGATCACAGATATACATAAAAAAAGGTCTACCCAGCATTAAGTCATTCCAAAGGAATTTAGGAAATTCTCAATAATATTTTAAGTTCAAAGTTTTAAAAAACCTGTCTTACTGATATTTGTAAATTACTACTTCCATAAAGTCTTTATTAAGTAAACATGCCTAGTCTTCAAGTTTTACCCATATTTAAGGGGAAAAAATGTAAGGAAAATATAAAAACTTACAAGATAAACCTGAAAAATTATCTTGTCTCTGACAGCAAAGAAACTCCCACATTCCATTACCAATCATTTCCAAAAAGTCACCTGACAATTGTCAGAGCAGGCAAACCATTACCACTAAATAAGACATAACATTTTCAAACAAAAACTCCCAATCTTTCCACAGTTTATATATTATACAACATTCCTGCTCTTTTGTATCTTGTACCTCCTTTCTGCTGTTACTTTACAGTATCACATAAAAATACTGATCTAAATTCTGATAAGACTGCTTGAATTCTACTGCAGTTTGCATTTCCCGAAGATACTAAATTATTCATTCCATCACATGCATAAGCAAACAGCACTTCCTCCTTAATACTGATGCTATTAAATGCTTTCTTCACTTAGTTGGGAGAGAGGAAATATAGGAGAAAACATGTTGTCTAGATGATAATTACAATTAGTTTTAGAACTAGCATCAATATTCCCTTGTATCTTACATTTTACTCATGAGAAGACATTTCTCTAAGCTATCCACAAAATAGGCTTAAAGCCTATTTCAACCTGGAACCTAAAGGAAAACATGAATTGAGGAGTATCAAAAAGAAGTACTTAAGGCCTATGACCTTCTCTATCAGCTATTCTGACCTGAAAATAGTGTTTCAAGGTATTAATGCAATTCTATTGCAGTCTGTACATTAGAAGTAATCTTTAGGCTTCCCCCCTGCCTCTTAACATTCTATAACACTCTTCAGGTGTTCTGTAAGACAGGAAATCTTGAAGTCTTTGGTGAGATATTAGCAGCAGAAAATGACAGGTTGTTTAGATTTGATCAGCATTACTATATATTATCATGCTCTCTCTCTCTATATATACATACAGATATATGATTACTACAGTAAAACCTTAGCATTCATGTTTTTAGCAAAGAGGTTCCCACTATTAGCAATTAGCACCAAGATAATTTATAATGGGGATATTATTCATCTCAGCATTTTTTTCTAAGGGTTAAATCAAACAATGCTTACTTAAAGACTGGTTTTAATTTGACTTGCACTCTGTCAAACACAGGATCAGCTACTATATTAGCAGTGTTCATATTTTGACCATCTTACTAAGGCCCCCAGCTAGTACCCTCACAATTCTACTATATACATTTTTGAGAGGAAATGAGGGGAAATATGCTTTGGTTTATTCTACAGGTATCTAGACCAGAATGGAGGAAGGTAGTGCAACGGAATGGCTGCCTGCATTAAAAAACAACCAACAAGCAGTTACCATGGGAATGAAGACTAGTACAGCTACTATGGAAAATAGTGTGGTAGTTCCTCCAAAAATTAAAAACAGAACCATCACATGATCGAGCAATTACACTTTTGGGTGTTTACTTAATGGAAATGAAAATAGGACATAGCAGAAATATGGGCACGCCCATGCTCACTGCGGTGTTATTCACAATAGTCAAGACATGGAAACAATCTAAGTATATGTTAAAGGATGAATGGATAAAAACTATCGGCGGTGGTTTACCCAAGGGGAACACACAATGTAAAGATATAATTAGCAATAAAAAACCCAAAAAACTATGCAGCATGTATATACAACGGACTATTATTGAGCCATAAGAAAGGACGATATTCTGCTGCTTGTGATGATAGGAATGAACCTTGAAGGAATTATGCATAGCAGAATATGGCCAGACAGAGAAAGACAAAGACTACATAGTAAATTCACTAAAATAAAGAAGTGGTTGCCAGGGCCTGGGTAGTGGGAAGGTAAAGTTGGAGAAATAGGGAGATGTTGGTCAAAGTACAAGCTTCCAGTTAAAAGATGAATAAGGTCTGAGAACCTAATATAAAATATGATGACTATAGTTGTTAACACTGCATTGTATGACTGAAAAATTGTTGAGAATTTTAATATTCTCATGCATACACAAAAAATTCTTACACAACATATACACATATCAAATCACCACAAAGTACACTTTAAATATCTTATATTTTTATTTGTCAATCAGCCTTTAATGAAGCTGGGGAAAATACTGCAGGGCACTGAACTACTAAACATGAGAATTATACATGGTAAATTTTGTTTTAAAATATATGTGGTTTTTAATAAAAGAAAATCTTCATATACCATCTCAGGAAAGGAGCATCATGCATCATCTATAGCACATATGAAAAAAAAAAATTACACCACCATACAGAAATCTAAGGAAGGTCCTTCTCAACCCTTCCTTCTCTTTAATTACTATTACTTAACCAATTTCCAGTCCTGTCAATGCAAACTCCTAATTTCTCTCTTCAAATTATCGTCATTGCCACTATCCATATTCCATGATCTTGTTAAAACTAGTCTTTAAGTGAGGACATATGTATCCCAGAATGCTAACATACTTCGGGGTGGGGCAGAAAGTATTATCACCTCTGTATCTGTGAATTCTTCCCTCATTCTTTTAAAATTTCAACCTTTATGTTTTATAATGTATAAAATGCAGCATGGACACCAGAGTACCTACACATAAAACAGTAACACGTGAGGATGCCTCCGATCATTTTTAAGTAAACTAATGAGGGCAATTTCATTCCCCACCCACATGCAAAACTGAAAACATTTAACCAAGAAAAGTTTTTCATTCTAAAAATATAATACAGAGACTTTCAAAGACCATGTCTGTTCTTTCCTACTTTTGCAAGAGGAAAAGAATTAAGAGAATCAAAGAAACATGACATTTCTATGCTTTTGGGTATAGAAAAAAAATAAAAGCAGGGCAATTCTGGGCAAGAAAACTAAGCCTGGTGACTGTTCTCTCAGAATAAGCGTCATAGATTTCACAAAATGGTCAAGCTTTCACCTCCATTTATGTTCAGCTTGGCATAAAAAAATTACATTTCTGCTTTCCAAAATTTACTATGCTTTTGAACGTTGAGTTTTTTAAAACTAAAGAATTTGGGGGAGGCTTTTAGTTTGTAATTTTTATTTTAAGAAATGTTAAGATTTATTCCCCAAAAACCCCACAAAATGCTGAGATTTAGTCATATACACTATATTTAGGTCACGACTCTGAATACACATCCACTCAGGACGTTTCATGGAAAACAGGGGATAATCAACTTAAAAGAGAAGAGTATTTGCTTCTTAGAAACCCCTGCCTTCTTCAGTTCCTCTACCAAAAAAATTCAAACTTCATCAGTGAAACCCAGGAGCAATTTCTAACTAAAATAACACAGGACAACTAACACCTAAATTACAAAGATATTCAAATTTACTTTTTGAAGTTCAAAAATTAAAAGATCAGTTTTGCTGAATACATAAAATATTAAATAAATTGGGTTTATCTCACATGGGACTTACTATAAAGAATTAAATATAACTAAGATTATATGTGTGGTCTGTCAGCAAGGACATAAAAATAAATTTGTTCCACAAACTAAGCATTAACTTCAGTCTCTGAAATGCTATAATAGACATAATATATGTCTTCATTTCACTACTCATTAAAAATGTATTATCTCAAAATTAGTAGACATAAATTTTAGCATACCAATTCAATCATGATAGTATATCTGCTTAACTGAAACAATAGTATATTCAGAAAAAGAAAATGAAAAAAATCATTGCCTATCTTATCAAATTTATAAAAATTAAGGCAATTTTAAATCTAATGGGTGTTATGTTCCTAGTCTTAACAATCAGTAATTGTTAATTATTCATTTTCAGGAAAATTGTGCACAAAATACTTATTACCACATGATAAATGATATTTTTAGTATTTTATTTCAATCTATAGGTTTATTATTCCACTTTCATTAGACATCTTCCTTGTTAGATCTTAGTTTACTCTTCACCCTCTAAAAATAAGACATAAAAGCAGCAGCAATTCACTGTTAATTAAAAACAAAATGGGAAGGGAAACAAGACTTCAACAGGAACAAAAGCCCAGGAAGAAACACATTATAAAACCCCAATACCAACTGGTATAGACTAAGGTCTTTCCAACTTATTTTGAAATCGCTGAATTATTATTTTATACCATCTGTTTCTACCCAGCTATATGCCTCCTGAGCCTTTAAGATGCCCAAAGGTAATGTCTGTGCTTATTACCTTCCTATTATCAGCAGCCAGCATAGTGCTTGGCACATAGTAATTGACAATTTTAACTAAATTGGTTTTTACAGAATCAACGCAATTGAAGCAGGACTGGTGAAGGTATACTACGTGCTAGTTGTATTCTAAGCACCTTTGTATGTATCGATCCATCTAATAATACAAATGGAGAGAACATAAGAATGCGTCTGTATGTAATTTTATAACAAAAGAGCAGGAAAAGACCAGAAATGTTTAAACGAAAGTCAGGGAAATAAAACTGCTTTTAACTGAAAACTAGTCGTCATGTTGATGGAGACGTGGGGATGTTCCTATAGGCCTAATGGACAGAGAAATAACCCAGAAAATGTGAACTTAGGGTTTTTAATTAATTGTAAGATTAGGATCTTAAAATCTTTCAGGAAAAAACCTCACTCTTTAAAAAGCAAGAGAGGCCTGTTCCACAGCCACTCTCCAGAGTGAAGAAATTCAGATGATGGCCTTATTACCAACCACCATCAGAAAGCAGGGCACACGAAATATGCTAAAGGGGGGAGTATCTTTAGAATGGCAACCTGACTGTATTTCCTCTGGCAACAACCTTTTGCTGAACATGTGTTTAAAAAGTCAGGACTCTACACTCTTGAGTACAGGGACCATATATAATCACTACTTAAAGGAAGATGAAAGGCACAAAAATACTGGTGGAAAGTTTTGAATGACATGCATTTAAATTCATACTTTAATAAAGGGCAAACTTTGGCAGAGAAATAATTGCTAGGCTAACTGACAATGTGAAATATCACACAGTCCTGAAAACCTAGCGTTTGCTTGGGATGTGATACTTGAAAATAAAACTGTACTCTCTAAACTAAGGCAAAAGTACCTACTTATGAAGGTAAAGATAAAAATTCAAGCTGATTTCCCAAAAGAATAGCATTCCTTTTGGAGCAGTTAAGCAAACAGTTATAGCTTCCCAAGAATAAAATTCTAGATACTCAAATATCTAATTCATGCAAATAATACTAAAAATTACTTCTACTACATTAAATATTCTTGAGAGCTGTTTATGTATCACGTTAGTCCTAGTCCAGATTAATAGGACCGTAGGTTACATTTTAAAAAATATGCATGTGTGTTTTGACCTTCAGCAGGAAAGAAACACTTCAAATAATTTAATCTTAATGAGCAAATAAGATCTGCTAGTTAAGTGTCACTGTATTGGCATTATCACTAACTTGATTCTGCCAAATGTATTTACACAGTTCAGAAAATAACAGTGTTTCAGAAAAATAAGTTTCATGGTAGTAAAAGAAGAAGCAGAAGGTTCAAGAACTTGGGTGCTGGAGAAAGGGTGTTTACTTAATACAAAGCCAACGTTTCAGCTCGTGAAACAATCAAGTTACATTAAGATGTCTCTATTTTACTCTACCAGCAACAGAAAACCATTGCAAGGTCATGTTGGCGTGCTAAAAAAAAATCAACCCTACTGCCTATTAATATCATGTCCCCAAGTATTATCTAAAGAAGAGATCAGAGACCCACTTCCCAGAAATGAATACCATTCATGCAGTATCTTCAAATCAGGGATGTATGATTCTATAGCATAAGGACAGTTTTAAGTCCATGGGGACTAGTGACTCTCAATCTGAATAAGAAAAGTAATTCTTTGTATTGAGTACAGCATTACCACAGCAGGTATCAAGTATTTGCAAAGGAAGCTCTAATAAAAATGTATTTTTTTCCTTGAACATTTACAATATTCTATTTCAGTGGTCTATGTATGCACCTGTGAATAATGTTTTTTTTTTTCAAATAAGACTGCTCCACCTCAGTACATGTCTCCTGTCCTTTCTTCTGTAATTCTGGATAAAGCATAGTCATTTACAATCACTACCTTAATTGATCCAAACAATATTAAAAATACTGTTGCATTTGGACACATGATCTCTAACACAGGCATCTCATGTGGTAAGAATGGCATATAGCAATAAACAATGGATTTTCTTCACCATGTTAAAACAAAAATTTACTTCTTCCTACATGAATGGCACTGTCATAGCCTAATACCAATGAAAATTTCCAGAAAACAGAAGTCACTTATTTCTAGTATGAATCCTCTCAGAAATTGCAAAGCCTACAGAGGTATATAACAAGTCTGTCTACCTTGTAAGAATTATTTTTGGTATCTTTATGTAAGTAGCATGCTATATTAGCTTATTCCACTTCCTAATTACCACTCTGTACCACTCATGGTACTTGCACCTGAGTGGTACTTCATCTGCCTAGCAGATATTTCTGACCCTGTGTTATCTTCTCCACACAATGAATAGACCCTTAAAGTCAACAACTTTGTATTGCCCATTTTGTTTTTTTTTTCATAACATGCAACACAGTACTTTATTAGAAATATAAATAATTCAGTTCACTGTGGTATTTCTTCTTTTAGATTATTTAGATCCACTTCTTAGAAGTTCTTATGAATTAATGAAATGTCACAATATTCTTCACATATAAACTACTGATTGCAGAGACACAGCTATTTAATAGCATCCCTAAAATATCGAATAGTTTTTCTATTTTGCCTAGATGATAAAAACAGGAATGCCCAATGTTAATTCAGAGATGATACACCAGAGTGCAAATGTTCTTTGCTGAAACATGTACAATTCAGTGGTACACTTACAGACTCATGAAAGCATGCCCAAAATTAAGCTGCAAAAACTGCAGAGCAGTTTTGGCTGACACTATGTATTGTGATTGGTCTCACCAGAGTAGAGTAGTTGCTGGAATTGATTTCTTATCAATAGACAACAAAATAGATTCTATTACAGCTAAAACATCTTTGTTTAAAGATTTTGAAAAAGTTCAACAAAATGGTATCAGAATTTTTTGACTGTTCTAACACCCAGCAAATGATTCTCCAATTTATGGAAAACAAATATGATTAAAACTTGAGGATAAGTAATTTTGTATACAATTACTCTTCTAATACATGAACCATACAAATAATCATGGATGACATCCTCAGAGGTAAAACAAGCCCGAAGAGAAAGTCAACAGCTAGACCCGTATCAGACAATGTATTTCAAGATGCCCAACTGACAGACAGGCAGAGAAGCAAGAACAAGGTAAACAGGATATAGTGTCTGTCTGAAACAAACTTTCTATAAGATAATGAAATGCAAATATACCACAAAAGTCCCAGCTCTCTTTTAGTCATTTAATCATTTCCATTTTGGAGGACAACATTTTGTCCTAAGTATAACAACATAAGACTAAGTTGTAGCTCATGAAAAATTAGTATCAGTCTTAAGTTATGATCAAGCTAAAGCCAGTTTCCCAAACAGCTAAGCGATAAGGAACTTAAATGTCATAGTAGTAAATACTTTTAATTTATTATAAATAGTTCATGTAATACATAAAAATACATATAATAATTCATATATAATTGTGAAACTCACAAAACAAGAAGTCAAATGTTCCAAGGAACAGAAACCATAGGAATTTGAATTTTTAAGAGGCACAGTTTAGAAACAGCAATAATAGTTACTAGTACTGGGTAGATGATGCTCACAAATCTAATGACTGGACAATTTTTTTTTATATATTAAGCATGAGAAAAGGCCATCAGACCTACATTTTCCCTTTTATTGATAGATGGATATGATGACTAGGAACAATTTCTGTCTACTCCTATGAATGGGGAAGATGTGCAGTTAAATGTCCAGCCACCCACGAAATCAGTTTCATTGGAAGGAAAGAAGATGAAAATCAGGAAAAGAAGAACTAATAATAATCATAAGGAGAAAAGTTTCTCTGCTACAGGCAAAGCTAGGTTTGTATTAAAGAGAAACAATCTTACATCAAAGCGATAGAAAATATTAAATAATCTCATCTAACAATCATAGACAATAGATAAGAAAAAAATCAAGACATCAGAAATCTTGTTCTCAATCAACAGCCTCCCATGGTAAATGAGGACAGTAGTTTTATAGGTTCTAGTCATGAGATTTGCCATTCTTAAAAATTACTAAAGTACCTGAAGAGTTTTTGTTTATGTAAGTTGTATCTATCATTATTTGCTGGATTAAATAAATTTTTGTTTTATTATCTAGTAATTTATTTAAAAATAACAATTAAAAGGCTATTGGATGTTATCATAAGCTTTTTTATAAATTATTTTCCAAATAAAGATGATTACAATTAGAATGACACATTTTATATTTTTATAATTCTCTATAATGGTGATTTAATAGAAGAATGCTGGATTATTACATTTGCTTTTGCACTCTGTATGCTGTTTTCAGTATGTTGCCTTGGTTGTAGAATAATAAAAAGGAGTGCCTTATCAACCCCCTGAATGGAAGAAGATTCTCAAACCACACTTTTTGAATCCCTAAGTTAGGTTTTGAAATTTGAGATTTCACATCCTGTATTTGTTTAGCTCAAAAGAAAATGAGATATGGAGACCAAATAGACAGTAATCCAGCATTAATTTTTAGTAATGGAGGTGTGTAAACTAAGAGTCATGGGTATAATTAAATATTAGAGGATCATTTTAGAAATCAATAGTAGAAATAAATATAAAGCTATATTGAACAAATGAGAAAGATATGATGTATAAGAAATTCTCACTTACATTAATCCATAGTCATTTTCTGTTCACATTTGCAGCCCAGAACTTCAAGGTAGTTCTTGTGGGGTGAATGGGAGATAGGAAACACTGAGGCACAAAGCAGTGTCAAGAGGCAAGAACAGAAGAGAAGCAGTCCTCCAAGAGAATTTGATCTTACAACATACCCATTGTAGGTAAAAAAGACCCATGTAAATCATCCTGGGAAGAACTGAGACTTGAGTTATCCAAATCACTTTTCCAAGAGCACTTAATTCACTTACAAAACACTGGTCATGAAAGGCTAGAAGAGGGGTTGCAAGGTAGAATAGATAAGACACAGGAACTCATTCTAGTTTTTCAATAGTTAGAGATCCTTTTATTATTTAAACTGACCCATTTACATTCAATATGTATATGCTGTCAAAAAGAAATTGTATTTATCATTCCTCTCTGTTCTCCCTCAAGTAATCAAAGGAATACAACAGGTCAGTCACATTCAATTCAGGTACTGGCACTATTTAAACTTTTCTTATCAGTATCTGGCACAATCACAGTATCAAAAACTCCTAAAATGTCAACAATAGTTAATTAGAACTTCTGACTGGATTAGCTAAGTATCTTTAAAATTGCTGGTAAAATTTAGTTCCAAAGGAGATTTTATATTCCTGGGTTTCATCTCCTTGTGTCTACCTTTTGTTCACCTTTCAAAACCCAACTCAAAAAGCCATCATCATTAACACTTTCCCCAATCGCTTCAGTGAAAGTGGTATTCTCATTATATAGGATTTTAATTGCATATCAGATGACTTTCTCTTTTGGATTATGTTGTGCTCTGGCTCCCATAATAGTAGAAGAATCCTTGAGGAAAATATCTGAGTCTAATATTCCCTTATATGTAGAAACACTCAAATGATGGCTTTATTTTTAAAATCTTCTATCCCAAAGAAAAAAATAACAAGGTATGTCTTTACCAGGCAGGAAAGGCAAAGAAGAGGTCAGAGTTTTCAGTCTCTCTACCACTTACCATTTCTGTAAGTTAAACCACACAGTAGAATTTTCTTTGCATTTTCAGATGTTAGCATTCAAAAATAACATTTTATAGTTTCAAATTACTAACGTCTTTATCTAATTTAATTTTCTTTCTTTTTTTTTTAAAGATTTACTTTTTATTTATACATACAAGTTGGGGTACAGGCCAGAGGCATGGGGCTGCGAGAGGGTTCACCAGAGATAGAGTGGGTAGCAGAACAGGCAGATCAGAAATACACTGATGAGGGGAGCAACGGGCAAGGCAGGAGAGGTCTGCCGCACCATGTGGGATTCTCCCCGGCCGGGCATCGAACTCGCGTCACCGCTGCCAACAGCTCCACAGCGCAGCGCTTAACTGCTGCGCCACCGGGGAGGCCCTATCTAATTTAATTTTCATAGTAATATTCTAACACTGCTATTCTCATGATCCACTTTTTAACACAAAAGGTAACAGCTTTAGAGAAGGTAATCTGCCACCAAAGAGAGAGAAAACTGGAGTTCTTTGACTCCAAGAATAATTTCCTTCCACTAAAATCACAGAAGACCTTAAAAATTTACTAAAAATACATCTGAAGAAGTATGATCCTATATGTCTGAATCATAGATAGTATTGTAAATCAATGTTACCGCAATAAGTTATATTTTTTTTACTCAAAAAGTACATGAAAAGTTCTTTTTCCCACTTTCTCACCTAAACTGACTTCCTTCAGAATGCTTTCAATACACCCTTTGAAGATCTCAATTTGAAAAGTAAAGACATGCAATAAAAAGAAATGGCCTAAAATAAAGGCCAGAACTCCAGTAGTGCCTCCTCTAACAGGTGTTCGTGACTTCAGGGGGCACATCCTTCCATGTTATTCTTCCTAATTGGAAGTTGGGAGTAACAGTCATAATAGATAAACCTCTCATTTTTATGGCGATTGTGAACTCATAAATAAGGAAGCCTGTGGAAGAGGTAAGTCTAAGAATGAATTAATATATGATAGCATCCACAGAAAGATGCTCCTTCACCCCCCCAAACTTGTTACTGATGAGCAGCTAATGCTTTTTATCTGTTTCAAAATGTTACTTTTGCAAATAAGATTAGTTGATTTAGGAGAATTAAAGTAAAAATACTGTCAAGATTGCCTTTGGGGGTGCTTTCCAAGTCCATTTGTAGATGACTTTATAAAAGCATTAATAAAATGCCCCAAATGTAGTATGTCTAGAAATAAATTTATTATCCATTTCCCATTCTCTCCCTCTCTATCTCTGGTCAGTAGGACACCTTCACCAATGCCCCAAGCTGACACACTGGGTAGTAATCACCTTCTAACACCATTCTGTTCTGGCCTTTCCATTTCATTTCACTGACACAGAGGAAAAATGGTGAATTCTAAAACGCATTTGGGTACAAATGCCATTTTTGTCACTGCATAGCTGTGACCTTTGGGCCAATCCAGTGACCTTCTCTAAGATCTAATATCATCTCTAAAAGAAGGACAGTAACACCAATTTTGCAGGATTGTCACAAAGATTATCAGTAACATAAACATCCAATTAGGACCTGGCACAGAGCAGGTGAACAATGAATAGATCATTATTCCTGCCTCAGGAATGTCCCAACAACAAATAAGGACCTGAACACAATGCTTTCACAGGATAGCAGGCACCTAATGAAAGTCTGTCATCCCTTCTTCACTCTGCTTATTTCTTCTTTATACTATGTCATTTCGTGCCTCATCTTTCTCACTATTAATACCATAACAGCATCCCAAACAGATTTACATGCTTATAACCACAAGCTCACCAATCCATCACAAACCTCAAGCACAAACTTGATCATACCAAACAATTACTATGCATCTTTCAGTGTTCGCGATACTGACCATCACAATATGCACACGCCTCAGCAGGAATTGAAGGGCTTCCCACCCTTCCAATCTATCTCTTATGATTTCCCTCCCCGAATATAAATTCTCATGCCCAAGCCACATTACCTAACTCCTGTTTCCCAACTGCTCCATCGTCTCATGTTTCCAAGCCCATCTATAATGTTCTTCCACTGCTGATGATTACTCACTCTTCAAAAAACAACTCAAATGCCATCTCCTCTTTAAAACTTTTCTTGACCCTACAATTTTCTTTGGTATTCCAAAGGCCTTTCCATATACTGCATTCACAATATTTCACAAACTGTATTCTACTTTTGTTGACCGTATTTATAGTAGCTTCAGCCTACATGTGAAATCCTGGAAGGCAAGATGTAGGTTTTATCATGTCAGTATTATTCCCCATGTCTGGACTACCACCAATGCTCAAAACATGTTTGATGGGGCTTTGTGCTACTGCTCTAATGAATACTGTCAGACTGGAAGACTGAAAAACTGTTTCTACAAACTTGCTAAAATTTTAAAAATCCAATTAACTCCAAAGCATAACTCAAAAAGATTTAAAATGCTGAGATATAATTCATGCAAATACTCATAATGGAAGGGGCAAACTAAGAGTAAGAATGAAAATGAATGAAATCTCAATATTTGCAAATATTTATTCTAAATGTAAACAAAATTCCCAGCAGAAGGCTATCTTTGACTATGTTCTCATGGCAAAAGCAATCTCAGTTAATGGTAAAATATTTTAAAGTTTTCCTCTTCAAAGGTATGCTAAGTCTTGGTAGAAAAGAACAAAAGCAATAGAACAATATTGGCTATGCATATGATCTCCCTTTAAAAAGAGGATTGAAAAAATCATTTTCCTATTTTCAAATGCTTAAACCTTTTTCAAAACAAAACAGAATGTGCAAATTTACTTCTAGTCATCACAAGGACTGACTTTATGTTTTATGTAATCTGTAACTATTATCTGCAAAACTGTCATAAATTTATGTGATAAATAACACAGAAATTAAAAATAGCAGCCTAGACGAGTTTTGAATGTACTTGTGTAAAATCAAGTCCATTTCTATAAGACAAAAGAAACAGATAAACTGCAGCATTTGGTTTAAAAGGAAGAACATTAATTCAACTCTTTTTCAAAATGTTAGAACATGCGATTTGTGTTTAAGTTCCAAATATAACTCACTGTATTTAGCACCTCCTGTACTTTCAAGTATATTAGATAATTGCACACCAAGTTAAAAACAAAATAAAGGAAAACATTCCTGCCACCCACCCTTTTCATAAAAGAAATGGAAATATTAAACAAACAGAAAGCACCTTATGAAGGTCAGTATCACTGACCTTAATTTAAAAAATGTGTTTGAGGCTTTAAAGAACCTGGGGAACAAAGGTAAGAATAAGGATGAATTGTGTGACAATTAAGTTTGGCAAGAAAGATGGGTCAGTAATTTTCAAATCCTGCTCTGGAAACCCACACAGGTACCTCAGTACTATGGACTCCCAAATCCCCACATTAATCAGAGAAGCTTTTTTTCTTTTTTGGTCATTTATACAGAGTTTCGGGGGGTAAAAATGTGTTTGAACAAAAGGGGGGATAATTATTAAAAGTCGGTAAAGCACTGAGAAAGCTTAACAAATGTTCAATGGAAAATTCTGATAACTAAATAAATAAGAATATTCAAATATGGAAAATTAATTTTTAAAAGCGGTAAGACAATAACAGGAAATCCTAATATCTATAGTGACTCTACCTGTATGATTAAGTCATTTTGCTTCTGATCAGATTCGTTGGGCATATTATTTGTCTAGGAAGGGGACATACTAGTTAAGCTTTTCCAACTTGGTTTTGGCAGGAAGACAGTAGATGGTTTTAAAAAGGAATTGGCTGTAAACCCAAAGCAAACAGCTGTCGCAAGAGAATATATGTTCAAGATGAGAGACAACATTATTCAGTATGTTTGTTTAGGTGGACGGAAAGAAGCCCACAAAACAACAACAGGGTGGGGTTCATATCGATCTTACTTTGGAACTCTACAGCAAAAATTAAATCCTTTCCCTAGGATACTGATTGTTAGCTTTCCATGCCTCCACTTCCAAGTCAATAAATATCATCAAAAGTCAGAAATTAACATTTAACTATAAGAATTTATGAAAATAGTCATTTCTTAGATAAATCAGACTATAAAGAAGATCAACCATGTCTATATGCTTTATTTTCTCTTATTAATAATCTACTGAACCAAAAGTTTCTTTGCCAGTCACTTGGACCATGATGCAAGAAAATGGCTAGGGTGAACCAATTTCTTCCTCCTTTTTCTCTTTTTCTTTAGCCTGTGGTATTACAGGTTGAGATTGTGATAGAGAATAGTTTCAACATCATCTAAGAAGTCCATTAATTTCTTTTGCCTCATCAAAGTGCTTACATAGCTAATGAGAAGATGGGCAATTTTCCCATTTGCCAAACTTTCTACATTGTGGAAATTATAACAGATAACATAACTGAGTCTCTCCCACATTAAGACTAACTAATTTCAAAAGATCAAGAGCAAAAGAAAAAACATCAATTAGCATTTTCATTTTGAAAGCCAACTACATGACTACACACTGATAAAAATAATCCTCCCATTTGGCAAAAAAAAAAAAAAAATTGGCGACAAGATAAAGGACAATAGTTAACTACTTTACATTAGTTTCTAATATCAGTGGATGTGATTTTAAAGGTTTAGAAATAAAAATTTTAGTTTTTTCCAAACATGAGGAAGCCACATGTTACTGTCATATTCTCTCTCTCTCCCTCTCTCTCTCTCTCACACACACACACACACACACACAAAACTAATTATTTATTATGTAGTTAACCTGTATTAAGAACCACGCTTCTAGTTTCTTCCCTACAATAGAACTTAGGTGACAGAAAAGTAATTCTATAACTACAATAGAATGCTGTAAAATACTCATGTCGGCAAGTAAACTGCACTGACCTGGAGAGATAATCTAAACAGAAGAACACACAAACAAGCAGACTTTTCTATGCTATTTTCTGGACTTCTGATAACTCAGGAGACATTCTAGTGGTTTATTTTTCTCAAAACAGATAATATATGAAAGCCATGCACAAATTATAGAGATATTTAGTTCATCAAAAAAAGATCTAACATAAACCATCTATATGGACAGTATTAGCAAGATCCCAAAATGTCTTGCTCTGAAAATCATATTTGAAATATTTCATATTTGAAATAAACTGACACATGGGCTACAATTCTTTATAAAATAAGGCCAGGTGTAAAAGAAAGTTAATTTTTAACTTTGATTTCAAATCAAAACTTTGAAATTCTTACCATCAACAAAATATCAAATTTTAATCTGACTATATATGCCCTTCCTCTTAAAATACAAAAATTTTGTTTGCAACATATTTATATCAAGATCACTACTACATATGCAACAAAGGCAAGAGTAATCATATTTTATGGTTTCATATAATATTCATTTTTCTGATTATAAAATCTATCACCCCAAAGAGATAATCACAAAGTTATGTATTTCTTTTCTATGTTTAAACCAAGACAAAAACAGAGCTCCTCTCTGACATATATGCAGTTTTAAATCCTGGCATTTTTAAAAAAGTGAATTACTCCTACATATCTTTCTAATAACCACCATGCAGTGTTAAGAGGAAATGCAATTTGTGGCTTCTACCACATGAGGGCACTCCTAAAATCTTTTAAGCAACCGTTAGAAACAAAATTGTTTTCAATTTACTAGGATACAGGCAGTCTAGTCCTACTTGAAGTTTACAGGCTTAGTAGTGTTAAAAACATGTTTTCAGAAAACATGTGTTTTTTAATAAAAACTGAGATGATAATAAATACACATAATTTCCATAATTGCTGATTCTCTAGGCCCCAAGTTCTTGCAACAAAAGTTGAGTTTCTAGAGCAGGATGAAGGTACTGAGTCATTTCAAATGCAAGGGCTAAACAATTACTGACTAACCAACCTAATAAAGATTATCCTTCTAGGCTACAGGATCATTATCAACAAACAAAAGTTCACATTTTTCGTAGGAAACAATGGAGATTCAAGAATCACTACAAATACATATATGATTTTAAAATTAGTCAGAAAAAGATTTGTTTTAACATATACACGACACTTTTAAGAAAACAAGTCAATCACAGACTCCTTACCTGTTTCCTGTGAATTCAACACTTCTAAGGCATGCATCATGGCACTTGCGAAGACATTGGCATCCTCTTTGCTGCCAAAGTTGAGACCATACACCTGTCTAGCATCACGCCACTGGTGGAAAGTCTGTGTAGCTTGATTGTACTTCAACCCTTTAGGAATGGCACAATTTATCACCACCTAAAAGACAGTAATTCTTCATAAAATCAAGCTAATAATTGGCAAAATCAAGAAAGTCAACAAATTCAGATTGAAATATTGATTCAAAGTTGCTTGTGATAGATCTGGGCAAAAAAAAAAATAACTTTAAACCCGTTTCTACAGTAAAATCAACCTGAAGAAAATATAACAACCTGATGGAAGTTATGTGATGGACACAAAGGTCTGGCTTTAAAACAGTGAATCATCAAAACAAAAGAAAATCCATTTCCTTCATAAAGTATTTTTGCATGTTTACTGAACTATTATAAATGCAGAAAAGTATATAAAACATAAACATGTATCCTGGTGAGTATCTCCATGTAGTCAAAATCCGGAGCAAGAAATAGGATGTTAACATCCTAATCATCTTCCCAACTCTCTAAAGGCACTGACCACATTTCAACAACATCAGAGATCAATTTTGCAGGTTTTGGGATTTTATATAAATAGAGTAACATAATATGTATTTTAACTTATACACTCTTTTTAAAATTTATTTATTTATTTATTTATTTTTATTTATACATACAAGCTGGGGTACAGGCCAGAGGCGTGGGGTGGCAAAAGGGCTCACCAGAGACAGAGCGGGTAGCAGAACAGGCAGATCAGAAATACACTGCTGAGGGGAGCAGCGGGCAAGGCAGGAGAGGTCTGCCGCACCATGTGGGATTCTCCCCGGCCGGGCATCGAACTCATGTCGCCGCTGCTGACAGCTCTACAGTGCAGCGCTTCACTGCTGCGCCACCAGGGAGGCCCTTAACTTATACACTCTTGATTTCAAAATTGTTTGAGTCATCTATTTGTTGCATGTAGAGATGGCTTCTTTTTATTGTTCTATGGTATTCTGTTGTATAAAGAACTTACCCATTCTTCCATTAAACATTTAACTACTTGCAGTATGGATCTATTAAAAATAGTTATGAACAATGCACTAAATACATACACAAGCACCTATTTCTGGTGGGGAAATACCCAGGAGTGGATGTCATATGCATCATTTAATGATGTCCCAGTCAACACAAACAGTAGTCCTAATGAGGTTATACCAGATAGACTAGGTCTGCAGTAGCTACACCATCTAGTTTGTGCAATTACACGCTTAACTTCTGCACAATGACAAAATTAGCTAATGAAACAATTTATCAGAATGTATCCCCCTTTTAGAAAACTCCAAATAGCATTTCAAACTGGTTATATCAACTTCCACTTGCAAAGCAGAATACAACATCTTATACATTAACACATACAACATTACAGCTGGTACTGTTTGCCTTTATTTGAGCAATTCTGGTGGGTATAAGCCATCATTGTGATTCTAGTTTCCCTGATTACTAATGAGAATTCTTATCTTTTATGTTTTAATGGCTGTGTGAAAATGTTATTTTACAAACATCACTTAAATAAAATCTCCTGCCCATTTTTCTACTGAGTTGTCCATCTTTAGCTCTTATTTGTATTCTGGATATGATCTCACTGTTGGTTATATGTGCTGCAAACATCTTGTTCCATTCTGCGGCTTGCCTTTTAACTCTCTAAATGGTGTTTTTTGATGAACAAACATTCTTAACTTTTATTCAGTTCCAATTGTATAAATCATCTTCTCTTTTATACTTAATGATTTTCGTAACCTGTTTATAAAGAATTCTTTCTCAATCCCAAAGTGATGAAAATATCATCCCATATTACATTATGGAAGCTTTATTTTGAACTTCAACTGGAACTGATTTATGTCTTTGGTATGTAATACCATTCAAGCTTTCTCTTTGTTTCAATTTGTTCAATTGATCCATCACTATCTATTAACTGTGCCGCACATTTCCTTTTCATAAACCAAGTGTCTAAAAATGGCTCTCCTTTATTCTGCTGGTCAACACACCTTTCAAAATCAGCATCATAGTGCCTAAACTACTGTAGCTGTATACAAAGTCTTAAAGTCACTACACTATATTCCCCTATTTGGTTTTTAGTCAATATTGCATTGGCTATATGTGTGCAGCTACAAGTTTGTGTTCAAATGATCAATTCTATGCTAGTCAATGTGCCAGTCTTTGCTTTTAACTGGAATATTGACTATATTTACACTCAATGTAAATCCCATCTAAATTTGGACCTAAATCAATCTTACCTTTTACCTATTTTTAAATTGCACTATTCTTTCTTGAGGTAACATTGGTTTACAACACTGTATACGACAGAGGCATACAGGTTCACATTTCTTCAGACGTACATTACTACACCACACCCACTTCCAAAGCATCCATAGTTCTTCACCACAGTCCATTGGGAGCACTCCTCCGGAACACCATAACTCCATCTCCACCCTCTGGCTGCCTCACTCCTACATTATATTTCAAGGGTTTGTTCTGGCCTGTTTTTGACTACTCATTTGTTTTGTTTCTTTATAGTCCACTCCAGTAAGTCATCTGGTATTTGTCTTCCTCTTGACTTACTCTGCTTAACATAATTCCATCCAGTTTCATTCATGGTTTCACAAATGACAAAATATCTTCTTTTCTGAACTGAATAGTATTCTACTGTGTGGAACATCTTAATCCACCTGTCTTTGGGTACTTAGGTTGTTTCCTTATCTTGGCCGTTCTGAAGTAGTGTATCTACTCCATTAAATTAGTGTTCTCCACCTTCAGTTAGATATCAAGAAGTGGACTTGCTGGATCATATCATAGGTCTGTTTTTAATATTTTCAGAAATCTTCATACTGGACCAGTCAGATTTCCACCAAAGGTATACAAGAGTTTCTTTTTCTTCACATCCTCACTAACACTCTTTTCAGTTCTTATATATGGTCCCGTCTCACAGGTGTGAGGTGGTAACTCATTGTGTTTTTTTTTTTAAGATTTTATTTATTTATACATACAAGCTGGGGTACAGGCCAGAGTGTGGGGCGGCGAGAGGGTTCACCAGGGACAGAGCGGGGAGCAGAACAAGCAGATCAGAAATACACTGCTGAGGGGAGCAGCGGGTGAGGCAGGAGAGGTCTGCCACACCATGTGGGATTCTCCCCAGCCAGGCGTGGAACTCGCATCACTGCTGCCGACAGCGCAGCGCTTAACTGCTGCGCCACCAGGGAGGCCCTCATTGTGGTTTTGATTTACATTTTCCTGGCGATAACTGATATCACAGCATTCTTTTTCATGTGCCTGTTGAACTGAACATCTATGTGTCTTCTTCGGAGAAGTGTCTATTTAGGTTCTTGTGCCCATCTTGTGAGTGGGTTATTTGCTCTTTGTGTTGAGTCCTGTGAGTTCTTTGTAGATTTTGACTATTAGCCCCTTTTTTGGATGTAGAATGTGCAACTTTTCCTCCATTTTGGTGGTATTTTGTTTTAGTGATGATTTCTTTCCCTGCACAGACCCTTTTTCATCTGATACAGCTCTGTTTATTTTTGCTTTTGTTTCCCTTGTGCTGGAGTCCAGTTTGCAAAGACATCTGAATCTAATGTCTTGGAGTATTTTGCTTATGTTTTCTATAATTTCTTCTTTCATTTTTATATTTCCTTCTGTTTTCTATGGGTTAAGCTCATTAAATGCTGTTAATACTTGTCCATCCAAGGACAGCTTAGTCGTCCCACAGGTTTCTATATTTGTCACTCTAGTACTTTCTTATTTTCTAATCTTCATAATGATTTCATCTTAGTGTCACACATTATTTAGAACTGTTTTTCAATTTTCCATTTTAAGAAACACATCATTTGTCAAAACCTAGAAATCACAGGATAGTTTACTTACAAACTTTTCAGTGTCCCACATGGAATTTTATTGGTATACAGATTTTTTAAATAATTATTTTATGCATTTCCTTTTTGCCAACATTTAGATACTTTTAGGATTGTTCATCAGTCCCATCAGATGATCAACTACCAAATTTACATAAAATTTGTTTATTTTACAGTTACTAGTTTTGAATGTTAAGAATGTTCAACAATTTCTACAATGCTTTAGCTGTCCAATTTCAATTTTTTTCCTACATAGACAGCATCTTAGGGTATATTTGATTTGTCAAACTCACTGTTGGACATGTTGTTGGAGGAAAGGCAGAGGAGAGGAAGCATTCAGCACAACCTGGACTACCAAAAGGGCAAACACCTGGGAGGCCAGGAAAGGGGACAGAGGGCAAAAGGAGGAAGGCTAGGAAAGAAAAATAGAGAAAGACTGGGACACAAGAAAGAAACAAAAAGAAAAGGCAGCATAACAGGGCCAAAAAGAGGCTATAACAGTTTGTATTAAATAAGTAAATTTACGAAATTCAGTGAATTGCTCTTTCTTAGACTGCCTGAGAGCTATGAAAGTTTCTCTTGAGGGAAGCACTGCATTTGTTTTTACCAGGTGCCCCAGGAGTTTCTCTGGCCTGTAACCACTATTGTTAATTTGACTGGAGTTGTGTAAGCAAAGTTAGAATTTCCCTTTTTCACAGGAGCACCTATATCAGCTAAGGCCGAAACAAATTATTTCACTTCGCTGTGGCAATAGGAGGATCTTTTGGGCTCCTCTTGTCATAGTGTGCAGTCCCCCTGAGTCCCAGCATGATGCAGAAATATCAGTTTCAAAGTCCAACCCTTAGAGTCCATAGTGTTACAAACACAGATGACGAATCTCAACCATCTTATAGTTCATGATCTCTCTTCTAAAGCAGAAGGTTGCTGTAGCACCTGTATATACACAAAACTGCCATGTTTCTTAGTGGAAACCCAGGGATCTTCCTTTCTTAAGTTTGAGCTCAGCTGGCAAATTTGCTACATTTTTCCTGCATGTGTTTAACCTTGGTTGATTCCACCACCTTACCAGAACCAAAATATTTTGTACATCTATTCTTTATAAAAGTTCTTGCTGCTATTAGCATATACATATGCTAAAAAGATCCTACCTCTGCTTTACTCTGTCTACACCTCCTGATCTGTTATGGTCTAAGAAAATCAAGCAATCAGATAATTCAGTCACCTTTTTAAGAAATGCAAAGCAGGAAATTAGGAAAAGCTCAGTTGTCATCTCAGATATAAATTACAAAAGTGTAACTTAATTATTCCAGCAACCTTGATGCCTATAATTTTTCTACAATACATGTATTTAACATTTTCTGCAACTATTTGTTCTTTCAACTCCTGCTAACCTATCCGTCATATCTTTGGCAGAAAATTAATTCCTTAAATATACAATCTGCTACTAGAGTTCCACATTTTGTTTGTTCTAGATTTACTTCAGATTTCTAACCCTAGCTCGTGCAAGGCCAGAGACCTACTCATAATTGAAAACTTGTATTTATATTTCTGGACAATTAGTTCAAATCCTAATCCAAATCCAAGCTTCATAAAAGGTGGAAAGGGTGGGAAGGCCAACCTATATCCTAAGACTCCTATAAAACACTAATTTGACTGT
This sequence comes from Scalopus aquaticus, assembly GCA_004024925.1. Taxonomy (NCBI): domain Eukaryota; kingdom Metazoa; phylum Chordata; class Mammalia; order Eulipotyphla; family Talpidae; genus Scalopus; species Scalopus aquaticus. Next base: position 75,262 of record PVIJ01000453.1, on the reverse strand, counting down.
GGCTTTAAATCACTACTTTATGAACCATATTAAATCCTTTTTTAATACTGTGTAACTTGAAACAATTCAATTGACTCTTACCTGATGATCCTGAATCTTCCTGCCCACCACTCTGAATGTGTTGTTGCCTGTATGGTGATATATATGAACTCTGCTGAACCCAGTTGAGCCACCAGCTGGCACCCACTTCTTATTGGCATCATCATAAACCATCACCGCAGCTCTTGCCTGACAGATGCTTTGTTCGCTGTTTAAAAAAAAAAAATAAGCAAACAGGATATTTAAGTAATGTAAGCTTCCCACATATCCATATCCATATCCAAAGTTAGCCAAGCTGGCAGCCACTCAACAAATCACAGTGCTTTACTTGATGCTAGAAACAACAGTGGAAAAGACAGAGGCTTCCTGTCCTCATGGGTGGACTCTAATGGGGAAGACAGGCCAAAAGTTGGAGTGCACCGAGAGAGCAGTGGGAGGCAATCAGGATCCATGAAGAGCACTTAGGCAAACAACACAAGATACATTTTCTTCTGAATTTGAGCATCTAATAGTTACTAAACTGAATATGCCCACAAATACAAATTAATCATTTAATTCTAAATTTATTTACAGTGTTGGTAATTTGTGATTGTGTGGCAAAATTGTTTATATTATTAGGACTGCTTCAAGGTCTATTTAACAAATTCTGATAAGCTTAATTTGCCCTTGAGATACTGAGGGTCACTAACAATCAATGTATGGCAATGAGATCAAATCTTTGGTTCTGCTTGGGCAAGATCAAGTCCTGTTACAAGTCTCTTCATTGAAAAATGTACAAGTAAAATGAGATGATTTCTAAAGGTCCTTATTTTAAATTCTAACTTTCACAGGTAAATATTGAAGAAAATACAAATTCCATGATAGAATCTTTAAATCTCAACTTCATCTCAGTTTACCAAGTCACATGGTGAGACTGAAATACACAAATAAAATGTAGAGATGACCTTAAAGTATTAATACTTTAATTTTTCAAATATTCTATAATATTGCTGAGAAAAAACAAACTTGCATTTTTACTTTCTTTTACACTATATCTTATTTTTAAAAAACGAAATACCAACAGTGAACACCTGAGGAAGACAAATACTTCATGCTGACTTGACTATTAACCCCATTAGCTCAACTGCCACATAGAAAGATTTGATGCTTTCGAAGTAGTTAATGGAGATGCTCCTAAAGTAGTTCATCCAACCCCAACAAAAGCAATATTTGTTCTACCAGTTTTAGCCTCAAAAATTTTAAATGGTGAATCATATAGGTTCTTATCCAATATCCTAAGAAACAGTCACTTTCACACCCTCCCCTCTTACACTTCCACCCCACCTCTCAATGGTATGTCTGTTACTCAGCTTGTCATGGGACTAGATGACATAAGATCATGGGAGACCATGAGGTCACAGCACCAAGCATAAACTCACTTGCACCAGTGGATTTATAATTATCTGTGATTTTCCACTGGAGGAATTTTATAAAATGTTGTCTTTATGCAGTGCAAATACTAAAATAACTCCAGTTTGATAAGGTCTAAATTTTAAGGCTACACTGAAATTTTTTTGTAAAATAGTTCTGTGAATAAAAACAAGGCAATGACTAAAATTTGAATAATTTTTAAAAGCTTGATTAAAGAGCATTTCTCAGCACAGCAGTTGAAAGCTCTTCATCACTCACAACAGAAATACTTGTTAAGTAACAATATCTACATAATTCCACATAAAGATTACATAAAACAAGCTAAGGCAAAGTGCCTTTTACAGCATACAGTCCAAGAAACAAAGTCACTAGTAATTGTAAGTCAAAATAAATCTGTAAATTAACACACATATACCCCACCCCATGTGCTCAGTCACCAGGGTGACTAAAGGGTTCTAAATTGATTTGTTCTCTTATGCTCACAATGCTCAAAAGCTATATATAGCATGGGTTCTCCCTCATTTCTCACCTGAATTACTTCAACAATCTTGTGTTATTTCTAATTTTGATCTTCCTCCCTTCTCCCAATGTTTCAAGAGGGTTATTTTTCTAAATCAAATCTGATCATGCCACTCTTCTGTTTAAGGCACTCTAAAGACTCATTTCAGGATAAGCTTTGGCTTCACAGTATAGCATACAACGTTCACTGTGATTTGTTCTCTTTCTCTCATTCATTATTTCATTTTTTCAAATACTTCCTGAACATCTAATGTGTGCAAGACACCATTTCACCATCCTAGTGCTGGCGGCACATTAGTATTTTATAAAGTCCAAAACCCTAACACTATAGCAATGGTGACACCATACTTATACCCATGCCTTTGCACATGCCTTTACCTAATCTATCGGACATTTCCTCTCCCAAATATCTTCTGCCTCATACTGACCTGTCCTTCAAATTTAAACAAAAGTGTCATATCTCTTGAAATCTCTTCCTGTCCCACTCAAACAGAAATTCATTCTCTGTGTACTTATACTACATTACACATTTCATCTCCCTACCAACACTGGGTGTAAACCTCTAAAGGACTGGCACTGTATCTTTTCATATTTCTTAATTAAGACTTGTTAAAGTAGTGATTTTAAAAGTAGTAAGAAATATTAACTATAAGAAGTAGAAATCTGTAAGGTTTGAATAAGAGTCTCAAAATATGTCAGTGAAAACTCCCTTTTCTGACTTCCAAGGCCCAACAGGGCAACCTCAGATCTTCTCCTTTCAATCTATAAAACATCCCATAAAAACTTACAATACTCAGAACTAGTTCTTACTAGGCCACACTTTCTCTCCTGTCCCAGCAGTAACTGACCCACAGTCACCAAAGACAACGGTCATTATATCTAAAGTAAGAGCATGTTTTAGGAAACGTTTCAGCAAATTTGTTGGGTTATCCTGTAGGATTAAAAAATGACTCTTAAAATAGGGAGATATTGTTTAAGTCATTCATAGAAAAAGCACATTAAAGGAGTCATTTACTGCAATGCGGTCATGGGTGTTTAGAAATAATGGGTGTAACCTTTAAAATTTTTTTTAATTCTTATGGTACTTTTTAACTTTAATTATGGATACCGCTTATTGAATAAGTATAGAATCTGCAAAATTATATATATATATATGACTTAGCCAACAAAAAGAATCTGTTTCTACTAACAATATACCTGGAGAGAGGAAGGATAAAGAAAATGAAGACGCACAATTTCAATATTTTTAGAGCCAAAAGAGAGAAGAGAAAATATAATGTAATGTATAAGAGTTTATGGAGAGAAAAGAAAATGAAATCATATCAGACTGGAAGTAAAAAGAGAGAGAAAAAACTGGTAAGACTGAAAATATCCTGGGTGGGAACATGGCTCATGTGTGGAACTCTGGCTGGGCGCATTCACAAGTAGACAAGTAGACTCCATAGCCTATTGCTATGGAGCACATTTAAGTTTAAGCCCTCCTTCCGTTCCTGAGATACAGAAGACTAGTGAACGAAAATAAATGTTACTTAAAACCAACGATCTCAGGAAACTGCATTCTGCAACTATCCACAGATAAATATTTTCAGAGCCTAGTTTCCATGTATGGTTTAACATCAAGCATAGAATCAATGAGGGAATATGTATGAGTGGGTTACTATCTATAGTACCCAGAAAAGACTGACACATCCCCAGTTAATCAGTCTATAACAACTTAAATTACCTAAAACCCAGAGACAATTAAGTGACGTGTAGCTAATTTGCAGGATAAAACGGTACTAATAAACACAATAAAAACAAATACTGGTAAGAATATAAAACTTACTAAGTCCACACACTGTTCCTGGGCCTTGCCTTTATTGATCATTTATCTATTCAACAAGCTTTCTGGTAGATACTTGTTAATATCCCCCATTTTACAGATAGAAAATTGAGACACAGAGTAGTGAGTTAATTTGACCAAAGACATACTGCAGAAATAAGGATTCAAAGCACCCAGTTTGTTTCCAGCACTGGATTCATGACCATTCCACTTGATTAAGAGTTAGACTCTGCCTAACTATCGTTAATGTTAGTTATAGAAAAGCATCTCCTCGTAAGTTTTCTTTGATTTCAGCACTTTATTTTATATTTAATTTGAAGCTAAGGAAAGGGACTTGTATTTATTTGCTGAAATTATGTCCCTTTAAAAATAAGTCAGGATTCTTTCAAAGATTTCACTAGCTAAAATACCACACTAAGCTATAACAAATAAATGTCTAGACTATCATGGTTTTAAAAGACAGCAATACAAAACATATACAAAATTAGCACTTCAGGGAAAACTTTGTTCACATAAAATGTCGACCTTCATAGAAATACATAAAGGCAAATCTGTAGGAAGCATTTTAGGCATCAAGCTAGACACACACAAATGAAGAATACACTTGACTCTTGGACATGAGTTTAGAAATGCAAGAGCCAAGGATTTTCATGTAAACAGATGATACAAATACGGTATCAACAAATACATTAGGGTGTTATAAATGTGTTTTCTCTTATGATATTCTTAATCACATTTTTGCTCTAGCTTACTTTATTATAAGAATGCATGATACATACAACAACAAAAAAGTGTTAATTATTTATATTATTCGTTCTAGTCCACAGCAGACCTAAGTTTTTGAGGAGTTAAAAATTATACTCAAATTTTTGACTGCACAGTAGTGCCCCAATCCTTGCAATGTTCAAGGGTGAACTGTAAATACATCACTACTTTGTAAACAGGTCACATAGTAGACTAAGCACTCACAATTCCAGTATTTTAAACTACTTTGGTTTTGTTACTATACAATGTACAGATGCAGCAATCCAAGAGTACACAAACTTTGAAATACATTGCCAACTCCCATTTTTCAAAAAAGAATATACAAAAAGGTAATAAGAAATTTTAACTATTTTAAGCCATGTCAGTGTAGAAAAGTATTGGCTAGAAAATTAAAATGTCAACCTAAAGCTAAAGGGGAAAAAAAAGATCCTTTCAAATAAACAAAAACAAAGAAGGGAGTTGAATATGAACATAGATTTAAACAAAGGCAGGAAAGCAGTATTATTTACCACTTCTCCACTAGACCAGGATGGCAGGAACTTTGTATTAATACAAATTTACATTAAATGGGTGTTTAAGCTCCCCTTAGGGGCTCACTAAATCATCTCCCCAAAAACATACTCAAAAATCTATACACATGAGGCATTTTGTGAATAACCTTGCCCCCCAAAAAGCTATTAACTCTGAATAAAATTTATGGAACAACATGAAAGTACTGGACAATGATCAGAAGGGAGTCAAGTCTTGTATGAAAGGAATAATTTGGGGAGAGTTGCCTGATCTTTACACGATTTACCCAGCACCTTTGCACAAGCCATGTATCCCCTCCATGCCCCTTCCCCATCTCTGACTGAGCAACTGCAAAATCACATCCTGTGACCTACCAAAGCAAGAAAAACCAAAGAATTAAAATCAAAAGAAATGAAACCACAGCACCATCTTCAGGAAAAGTAATAGTAGTTCCACTCTGAGTTATTGCTACAGATAAAAACAGGAATGCCTTCCTACAACACAGAGTTCAAATTGCTATCATAAAGAAAATCAGAGATGAAAGAAAATTAAGGCAAAGTGATAAATAAGAACTCAGATTAGCTCATCAAACAGATACAAGGAAATCCAATAAAACAAATAAACCTCAGAAATAAAACTAATGAAAAGAAACTGAAGTTATAAATTAGAAATTGAAGTTATAAATTAGAAACCAACAGAGACTGAAGATGGAAGGCAATCAATTGATGAGATAAAAAAATTCCAAAGTAGGCTATGGAAACAGAATTGAAATGGAGGACTGAATCAGTGACCTTGAAGATAGCAATACATAAGGGGCAGGTGGAAGCAAGAACGTCATGTTAAAAAAAAAAAAAAAACCGAAGAAGCATTTCTAAAACTATCCTACTTCACTATAAAGGGCAACATAAGGATAAGGAATATCTCAAAGAGGAGAAGGGAGAACAGGGTTTATTCAAGGAAATAAAGGAAAATCTACAAACTTGGGAAAGGAACTGAATACACAAATCCATGAAGCTAAGGACTACGTGATTAACTAACTGAAAAAGCCAAAACAAACAAATGGGACTACATCAAATGAAAAAGGTTCTGTGAGTGAAAGAAACTGTCACTAAAACAGAGACATCCCACAAACCCGAGAAAAATTTGCATATCCTGCATCCATCAAGGGGCTAATAGCCAAAATCTACAAAGAACTCCCAGGACTCAATATAAAGAAAACAACTAACCCACTCAAAAGATGGACAAAAGGAGCTAAACAGACACTTCTCTAAAGAAGACATATAGATGTTCAGTCCAACATGCACATGAAAAAAGTGTTTACCATCACTTATCACCAAGGAAATGTAAATCAAAACCACAATGAGTTACCACTTCACAACTGAGAATGGCCCACATAAGAAGACCTGAATGGAGTGTTAGTGAGGAGGTGGTGGGAAAAAAGCTCTTGTACACCTTTGGTGGAAACCTGACTGGTACAGCCCTATGGGTAACAGTATGAAAGTTTTTGAAAATATTAAAAACAGACCTATGATTTGACCTAGCAATTCCACTTCTGGATATATACCTGAAGATGTAGAACACTAATTTGATGGAATAGACACACTGCTTCAAATGACCAAGGTAAGGAAACAAACTAAGTGCCCAATAACAGATGAGTAGATAAGATGTGTTATATCCCACAACGGAATACTACCTAGTTCTGAAAAGAATTTATTTTGCCATATGTGAAAACATAGATGGAAGCTGAGGGGATTATGCTAAGTAAAGTCAGTCATGAGAACAACAAAATACTGATGACTTACTCATGTGGAATATAACAAAACAAAGGAGTAGTAAACACAGACTAAAACAAACCCTGGAAATATGACATAGACTGAGGTTACCAGAGTGAGAGGGTGTGCAAAGAAGGTTCCCAATGGACTATGGTGGAGGACTATGGATGCTTTGGGAGTGGGTGTGGTGTGGAAATATACATGGAGGACTGGGTGCTTTAGTTGTAGGTTTGGTGTGGTAAAGTACATTTGAAGAGGTGTAAATCTATACCCCCTAAGTGTGTATGAAACATTATCTAAATAAATACATATTGGCAGATTTAGTTCTATGATTTAACGGAAAACATTCTCTTTTCCTAATATTAAACACTAATTCTGCTCTACTTATAATTACATACTCTAATAATTGGAGACTTTTTTGTGTTGGGTATAAGCAGAAATTACCTTTATATCTCTTGATTAAACTAGTTTAATTTCCTAGATTTAATGAACTCCTTAAAAAAGATTGGGTATTTTTTAAAGGATTCAAAAAAATCTCTACATGCATTTCCAGCACAATGGAGCAGAGGAAAGAATTGGTAATCTTACAATATATCAACAGAAATCATATCTACAGATAAAAAGGGGAAAAGATGGAGAAAAAGAAGGGGGGCAGATGTACAGTGGTTCAGGAACCTGTGCAACAGTATCAGCAGGTCCAAGATGTAAGAACTTAAGGTCCAAAAGCAAAAGTGAAGCATAATAAATAATAACAATTAAAAAAAACTACAGGGCCTCCCTGGTGGCGCAGTGGTTAAGCGCTGTGCTGTGGAGCTGTTGGCAGCAGCGAGCGAGTTCGACGCGCTGCAGTCCTCTCCTGGCACTGCAGTCCTCTCCTGCCTCACCCGCTGCTCCCCTCAGCAGTGTATTTCCATCAATCTGCCTGTGCTGCTCCCCATTCTGTCTCTGGTGAACCCTCTTGCCGCCCCATGCCTCTGGCCTGTACCCCAGCTTGTATGCATGAATAAATAAATCTTTCAAAAAAATAAAAATAAAAATAACTACAGGTTGACAGATTATTGTAAAAGATGAAGAGAAAATGCATGCATCCGCCAGAAGAAAATAAAATGAAAACATTACCATATGGGAAGACAATTCAGATAACCATGAATTCCTTTTCTGCAAAATAGATACCAGAAGACAATAACATGGCATATTTACAACTGTCAGTCCAGAAATCTCCAGCCAAGAAAAATATTCTTTAAAAAATAAGGCATATAAAGACATTTTCAGATAAAAGAGAATTCAAGCTGTAAGAAAGTGTTAGAAAGTGAAATAGTATGGAAAGAAAACAATTAAAGTGGTAAATGTAGGGTATAGTAGGTTGTTAGTGTTTATTTTTTTTAAAGATTTATTTATGCATACAAGAGCTGGGACGTAGGCCAGAGATCTGGGGGTGGTGGGGGGCTGAGAGGATTCACCAGAGACAAAGCAAGAACAGAACAGGCGGACTGACTGAATTATACTGTTGAGGGGAGCAAGGGGCAAAACAGGAGAGGTATGCTGCGCCATGTGGGTTAGCTCCCTGGCTAGGGATTGAACTAGTGCTGCAGAGGCTTCAGATAGCTTCATAGTGCTGAGACTTAAGCCCTTGAGCCACCAGGGAGGCCCAGTTGTTAAGTGCTTAAAGCAAAAAATGTAAGATTTTTTTATGGTGTTTCAACCTATGCAGATAAAACACTTTACAGCAAAACAGGCTGGAGAGAACATACTCAATGGCAAGGTTTCTACATTTTATGTGATATGATACAAACTTAATTCTAAGTAAATAGTTCAAAGTTAAAAGATGTATATTTATAATCACTTTAGTTATTTAGCAATAATTAAAGGAAAAGGAAATACTAAGAGGTATAGCTAAAATGCCAAGACAAAAAAGGAATTTTAAAGGTATTCAATTTATCCAAAAGGTAGAAAAATATAATAGAGGAAAATAGAGAAACAATCAGAAAACAAGTATTAAAATGGCAGACAGAAGTTCAACCATATCAATAAATTACATTAAAAAGTTAATAACTAAACAGTGACTAAAAGGCAGAGATTAAACAATGGAATTTTTTTTAAACCCACAACTACGTGTGTTCTACTAGGGATGAAATCCACATTTAGAAATACAGATAGACTGAGAATAATGAGTAGAAAATAATATGCCATGCAAATAAAAAGTATTTGAAGATCATTTGAGATTGTACATAGTAGACCTTCAACACACACATCCCAAGGAAATCTAGGAAGAGTCTAACAGAAAACAAACTTCTTGGAAATCTCCTACTAAAATTTAATGAGTATTTTATAATACAGATTATACAGTCTATTTTAATATGAGATATTCCCCAAAATTATTTCAGTTAAATTGACACTCCAGGTCAATATGCCACATTTGCCCAAAACAGCTGGCATACTACAGCCTATCCCCGAAGATGGGGTGGAGGGGTAACAAGTATCCCAGTATGAGAAGACAGAAGTAACGAAGAATGCCGTTAAGTGCTACATCAAGGAGCTTGAATTTCAAGGAATACCAAAATTTTTTGTGCCAGCATTGGGAAAGTGGAAGAATATGTAGAGAAACAAATTCAGTAGTCACGTGATTGTCACTGACAACAGAATAAACATGATAAAAGCTCACAGTGACTTAGGAATCACCACATACGATGTATTATTCACACGCTTTGGCAGTGTGGTCAGGAAGTAATTATAGCACAGCATAATCAAAGAGAATTATTAGCCATTAATTTTAAAACACAGTAGTGCACATTTATCATTCACCTTCAGTCAATACAAACTGCACAATAGTCAAGAAATTTGGGGATTTTTTGTCCTGGCATTCCACAAAACACTCAAATAAAATGGAAAGCTTAATTTTTTTTAAAAGTTCTTGACTAAAAGGTCATGATGCCATTCATTAGTAACTCCAACAAACTGAAGTTACTAACAGTCAATGGCTGTTTGCAGAGAAGATGCTGCTGAAGAAATAATCAAATTTATGTGCCTTGAAAATACATCCAGTATTCTTACATGGTAACAGCTGTAAAAATTCTCTTTCAAGAGAAGAAATTAATCTTCTTAAGATGAAGCTGAAATTAATATGCATGCACTAAAAGTTGAGGTGAGGCTAGAGATGCAAAGATAGTATTGTTATCTTGAGAACCAATTACATTGCTGCTCTGAATATTGCCAAAGTCAGCTTAAAGACAGACTGTTCTCAAATGGTTGTGGAAAGTGACAAGCCCATGCAACATTTATTTTTCTTAATTTGAGTGAGAACATCATCAAAGTGTGATGGCTTCAATGAAATTACAGCTTACTAAATTCTGTCATTCCCTTGGGGCATCTTCTTTCCACATTCCTGTAATCCTGCTGTTCCTGAATATTCAGAAAGTCTTCTTTGTCCCCACCTTGTTAACTGTTACTGCTCAGTGTGTATCTCACAGTTCACATCTAAATAGTCTTCCTGATTCACCCAAAGGACACAAAAACACTAATCCGAAAGGATACATGCACCGTATGTTCATTGCGACACTGTTCACAATAGCAAAGGTATGGAAGCAACCCAGATGTCCAAAAATAGATGATTGGATCCAGAAGATGTGGTACATATACACAATGGAATACTATTCAGCATGGAAAGAAGATAAACACATGCAATTTGCAGCAACATGGATGGAATTAGAGAGAATCATACTCAGCGAAATAAGCCAGAAAGAAAGAGAAAAATATCGAATGGTTTCACTTATAACAGGACTATAGGGAGGCCGGGTGGGAGAGAGACACTTGGGGGGGGGGGAGGGGAGGATAAGGGCACAAAATGGAAGAGAGGAGAATACAGGGGACTATGGAGATGGATCACGGGTGAATTGGTGGTGGGCTGCCCAAGGGGAATACAAATGTAAAAGACATAACAATAAAAAAAAAATCAAAATAAAATAAAATAATATGAAAAAAATAAAAGGAAAAATAAATAAATAAATAAATAAATAAATAAATAAATAAATAAATAGTCTTCCTGGACTGGCCTCGTACCACACTGTGTCCCAAGATGACCTGCAACCACAGCAAAACTTCATGGGTACTCCTATTTTTCTTACTGTATTACAACAGTTTATGAAATAGCACGAGTCCTAGTACAGAGAGCTGCATCTTCTCTATCTACAAGTGTTAACACTTGAAACATAATCAAGTATTTGCTGAATGTCAAAAGAGCAACTGGACTACAATATACAGCATGAAATACGGACAACCATTACTTTAATCTTTTTGAACTTTACTAGGGATCACACCCCACAAAAAAAATACACGACAGTATTTGCAGTCAAATGGGGCAATTTCTCTTCATAGACATATTTGCTAAAAGCATAAAATAATTTATATACAGCTTTGAATAATTAGTGAAGGTCATGAACTATATATGCACTAAATAAACAAACATGTACCTGATGCAATAGTATAGAAAACTCGATACATACAGATCTATTTAAACTCAATCTTAAAACTACTGAATTCATCATGGCACAGAGATTCAAACTAAATGTTTCTACTAATTGATTAATTTTAATCAAATGAAGATCATTTAATGAAATATATCCTGATGTTAGTAGTTGGTCATGCGAACTCTAAATCCTAATGAAATGAGAGAGACATACTTCCAGTTTTCCAACAAAAAACCTAGAGCCAGTTCCTAATCACGAAACATACTTTGTCGTAACATATAGTTACCTAAGACAAGGCAAGCAGTACTCAGAACATTCTAAAGCGGATGTTTATATCCATATTTTCATGTGTTCATCTTTTAATTTTGTAGCAGCTGACTGTCAGCTGGCATAGGACCTAAATCATGATCTTATTTTTCAAAGTAATTCATATACATCTCCAAGCAACAGCTGTGTAATTTTTATAGTATATCTAAAAATAAAAAGTTTGAAACATTAAATGGATTTCATCTAACATTTGGGAGTATGACAGAATGAATAAGTCAATTCAATTCATGTTAAAGGAGTAGTTTAGCTGAAGGCAACACTCAAAATGATGAGTAATCCAATTCATACAGAAAAATATTTATGAACTGCTTTTTATTTTAGAAATATCCTCTTTTTCCATCTCAAGATATATAATATCTACAACTGTACTTAATGTATTCTCTTTCATATTACTTCCCTATTACTAACAAGGGTATTCTTTTTTGGCTAAAAATTTAGAAACTAGTATTTTCAATAACTTAACATAATTCCGTGCCATTCCACAACTTTGAGAAAATCTTTTCTAAAGCTGGCTTATTTCTTCTTTCTTGAGTTATCTTATAAGCCACTGAGATGTGAAAGGCTCATGATATCTTTTAATGCTCTATCCTGGAAGTCCCAAATGCTAGTGAGATAAATAGCTATGCCTAACACAAAGTACTCTCATTGAGAAACCGAATTTTCTACCCTTAGTCACCATCACAACAGAGACCTGTATTTCACTTAGGCGAAGCACAACCAGGCAAATGCACCTCATGGACCCCTCTACCAGTCAGACCACACCTAATCAACAAGGAATCCAGAGGGCTCAAGTTGAGCTCAATCCTCTTGGGTCTTCAATTTTCTTATCTCTAAGATGAAAGGGTTTCTGAAATTACCCAAGCTCTACTATGAAACTGGGAGGACCACATACAGTCTTAGGGAGGCTACATAGCTTCAGATTAAGGATAAGGGGGAGGGAAAAAAACTGGTTTCAAAAAATTTACCTACTTACCATCACCATATAGCACTTAAACTATGCAACAACAAAAAGCCTATGAATATTCTCCAATTATTGAGCCTGAAAGGAGTGATTTAGTTTGTAAATACGACTCTGTATCAGTTTCTAGAAAATTTTGCTAATTTGGTATAGGAATACAGTTGACACTTGATCTTAACAGATAGCCACTTCATTTCAAAAACCACAAAATAAAACCATAATCAGGCATTGCAGATGCAACTTGGGCAGCAAAGCGTTAAAAATTACTGTTTACTGTACAGTTAGATAGGGGATTCCTCACACACAGCTGCCAGTTTAAGACTCCAATCTTTCCCTAGATGTTGAAGTAAAAATTAAAACATTTGACCAGTGAGATAAAAATGGTAAATAAGTTGAACAAGTGGTCACACCTGTTAGTTGCATCATTTCTGTCATTCTGATGAGAGATCCAGGACAAAAGATTTAATTAAATCCCCTGCTCATCTTTCCCCTTCTCTGTCCCACACTCTTGAAAAAACAATGAAAGCTCTGCAGTCAAGTACTGGACCCCATTCCTACATGTGAGACATATACCCAAATTAACCATTTATTTATGTTTCTGTTCTGCCAAGGAGCACGTTTTCTACCAATGGTAACATATAACAACTTAAACATTAACACCATGTTAATTACCCAGATAGAGGTCATCTTTTCTCCTGGTAGTGTCCAGGAACAAAGTTTATAGTAAAATAAAAAATATATATTATTAATATATATATATATATATATTAGAAGACATTATACAAAATAATTTCTATCAAAGGTGTCAAGACACAGAAGACTGAGGAACCATTTCATGTTAAAAGGCACCAAGAAACCCAATATGTATTCTGAACTAAATCCAGGATTAGAAAAAATATTTGTTTCTCTTTTTGCAGAACCAAAACTGAACAAAATACTAGTAGAAAATGTATAAGGCATACATATTCTGAGATCAAATCTTACTGAGTTCTTGATCTGAAACCAATGTAACTTTTTATTTATATCTCTTCGCTTTTTAAACAATGGCATTTTAGGAGTTTCCTCCTGCTAAAAGTTCTTTATGATTATTAGTTATTATCTAGTTATAGGGTCCTATATGACCTCAATCTTCACAAAACCTCTGCAAAGGCAGTATTCTTAATTCATTTTTAAAGTAAGGAAACAGCTGCAAATAACTGAAGGATCTTACCTAAGAGCATGCAGCTGGACCAAAAGCCATTTCACACAATGTTTAATACACTCATAAGAGAATTTAGTTGTTCCACTTAAGAAAATTCCAAATATGCAGTGGAAAGCAGGTAGGGGTAGAGAGGGACAAGAATGAATAAAAGGATCATAAAAGAAAAAAAAGTCAAAAGGAAAAGTAGAGGAGCAACTATAATATCCAATAAAATATAAAGGCAAAATTATAGCATGGCAGTTAACAGAAAAATAGAAATAGAAAATCCCCATTTTAAACTACTATAATATTTGGGGCCTCCCTGGTGGCGCAGCGATTAAGCGCTGCACTGTGGAACTATCGGTGGCAGCAGCAATGCGAGTTCGATGTGGGTGGGGGAGATCCCACATGGTGCAGCAGACCTCTCCTGCCTCGCCAGCTGCTCCCCTCAACAGTGTGTTTCCTTCCATCTGCCTGTTTTGCTCCCCACTCTGTCTCTGGTGAACCCTCTCGCTGCCCCACGCCTCTGGCCTGTACCCCAGCTTGTATGCATAAATAAATAAATCTTAAAAAAAAAACTACTATAATATTTGATTCAAGCAAACATGCTAAACACTGGGTTAAAAGCTGCTATGCCTTGATTTAGTTTCCAAACATCACTCCATAGACCACTTATTAACTATAAAGAGACAATGACATCTTTATAAAGGAGAAATTTGGTAGATATCATTAAAAAAAATGACCAAACTTATCTCAGTATCCAGTAAAAATTGCCTTTATCAGCGTTTGAACGATGGACTGAAAAGAACTACCACCATGTCACACAACACTCCTGCCCCACAATGTTCAGTCTGGATCTACTCATACAGAAACAATCAAACATATCCAAAATATTGAACAGTGTACAAAGTGGCCTGGACTCTTCAAAATGGCAATGTCAAGAAAGAAAAAAAAAAAAGGCCTCCCTGGGGGCACAATGGGTTAAGGCGCAGCACTATGAAGCTATTGACAGCCACTGCAGCACGAGTTCGATACCCAGTCAGGGAGCTTCCCACATGGCACAGCAGACCTCTCCTGCTTCGCCCACTGCTCCCCTCAGCAGTGTACCTCAGTAGATCTGCCTGTTCTGCTCCCCACTGTCTCCAGTGAATCTGCTCACCCCCCTACACCTCTGGCCTACACCCCAGTGCTTGTATGCATAAATAAGTAAATCTTTAAAAAAAATAAATAATTCTTTTAAAAAACAAAGAAAAAAAGTCTGAAGAACTGTTCTAGAATTTAGAGTAAAAGAGATTAAAGCATTATTAAATTTATCTGATGAACAGGAGAGAGAAAAGCAACAAAGAACATTAGGAAATTTAAGAAAATCTGAATGTAGATAGTATATTAGATAATAACATGTTAAATATCCTCAGTATAATAACTGAAGTGTGATTGTTCGGGAGAAGAACCACATTGTTTCCATTCAGGGGAAAGTGGTATGTGTAACTCTAGAATGGGGCACCACATCTATAGGTATAAAGAAAAATAAGCAGCAAATATTAAAAAAAATATTTTAACAACTGGTGAGTCTATATGAAGGATGTTTTCTTTCTTAGTTACATATGCTTGTAACTTTCCTAGGTTTGAAGTTGTTCCCAAAAATGTAAATAAAAAGAAATTCTAAAATACAGAGGTTATATACTGCTGAAAACAAAAGAATTTAAGATTTAGCCACAATAAATAAATTCATTGAGAACAGTATGACCCAAAATATATTTAACAACAATGAACAGAACTGAAGGAGAAAAATTAACAATATTCTTACTCTGTTCAGAACTGATAATCAAGTAGACAAAATCTAAGCAAAAGTATCGAGAGTCTTGAAAGAGACAATCAGAAGGCTCAAATTAGAAATACACAGGATCTACCCCAATACAACAGAAAACATTTTTTTCTAGCATACCTAATTTATTTATGTAAATTAACCATATTTAGGCATAAAGGAAGCCTCAAATTAGAAAATAACTACGTAAAAGAACCCCAAATTTGTAAACAAAGTATCATTAAAAAATCCTAAATTAAAAAAGAAATCACTAAAAACCAAGAAACCTTTAGAAAATGTTAGTCACAGCAGAACTTAAGATGAAAATATGTAGTTTTAAACACATTTGTCGATCATTTATAGAAATCATTTCTAGAAAATGTTAAAAAGTTCAAAGCCAACAGAGAAAAACCAAAGAAAAAGGAAATAAAAAAAGACAAAAATCAATGAAAATCTGGACAACTGAGATTAACAAAATCACAAGTTATTTGTATAAATATTTTATTAACATTATATAATATAAATATACGATAAATACTATATTATTAATACAAGTATTAATAACCAAGATAAAATGGTAGAAAAAAGTTAATCAAGGAGGCCCCAAGAGAAGAGAAATAACTAGACAGATTTTTAACAAGAGAAATTTAACTGAACAGTAATGAATGTTTAATCTATAACATGCCAAATTATCACAAGGAAATATACAGAATCTGTATAGATTGAAAGAAAAATATATCAAAAGATTAAAGACACTGAAATGGCAATGATGCGTTCTAAAAATTGCCGTAAGGTGAGATTTTTTTTTTAAATAAGTAAATACAACCAAGTTTTTAGAAAGTTTATTCTTAAATTGTGTAAACAATCCAAAGGAAAATACTGAATAACCAAATCTAGTAGTGTAGTTTTTAAAACTCTCTACATTAATTCTCTACAAGAATTAAAAAAAAAAAAATCTCAACAGTAGCAAAAAAAAAAATTTTAAGAGATCTTATTTAAATTTTAAGGCACTTTAAAAAATTGTTTTAATCTTAGCGAACCAAGAATTGAAGGGTAATTTGGTAAAGAATAGATACACCAAAAATCTATAATGACTATTAAGAAAACAGACACTTCAAATGCATTCCCTTCAAGTGAAAAAAGGTTGTGTTACCATGCTGTCTAGCATAGCACTGGAAGAATCCCTGATACACCCTGTGAGAAAGAAAGAAAAAAAGTGTAACATATTTAGAAGCAAAGAGATAAAACTGTTACAGATGACATCATTATCTATCTAGAAGAACCAATACAATCCACAAATATTAGAATAGCATTTTTTTTTTCCCCGCTCTGTCTCTGGTGAACCCTCTCGCCGCCCCACACCTCTGATCTGTACCCCAGCTTGTATGTATAAATAAATAAATCTTTAAAAAAAAAAAATTTAATACAATCTCAAACTCTAGTAGGAATCTTTAAGAAACTCAATAAGCAAATATAAAGGTTAATCAACAGTTAAATCAACATTAAAAAGAATAAACTTGCAGGATCAAATATTAAGACATACTATAAGTCACAGCCACAAAAGAGTAAGAACAATAAAAAACTAAGCAAGTACAAACAGCCAAACAGAACAAAGAAAGAACTTACTCCATAACACAGAATCAAGTGATTACTTAATAAAGGGCAAAAGGCTCTTGACCACCCAAACTGAGGTCTCCATCTTAAAACAGTCATTTTCTCTAAGTAAAAATAAATACTTTAACAAAATAAACACTTAAAATTACATGTGGGACTTCTAAAGGATTTTTTAAACTACATATACGCTCTTTATTAGAGTGGAAGGTATATGTTTAAAAGCTAATGAATTATTGAAAGAATAATCCCTGAAATAAACTATTTAAGATATGGTAATCTGCAACTCCTATAAAATTCTTTAATTTTAATTGATATTAATACTCTAAATTAAATAGAGAAAAATGGAAAAGGTATATACCTTCAAATATACCGTGCTTTTCTCTTTCTTCAAAACTGTTAATCTTTAAATTGAGTACTAGTATCAAGCTTCAGTTTCAAAAAGGAAAGGAACTGCTATGCTTATTCCAGCAGAGCCTCAAAATGTACAGAGACGCATTCATTACTGGCATTCTCTGGCTACCTAAGTGCTGTGAGTCATGTTTATTTTCAAAGACAACACTTGGGAAGTATCAACGAGAAGGACTGTGAAAAAGTACATTAAGAAAAGCCGTAGTATTAACCAAATGTAAAGTTTGAAAGAATTAAAGCATCAGCCACTATGCAAAGTTATAAATCTGAAATCACTTATATAAAGTTTCAAAGATAGAAGCAGAATATGGGTATAGACTTAAATGATCAAAATAAAAACTGTTAATCGTTTAGGATTGTAAAGAAAAAAATTATGGTGAAATCAGACATGTGCTATATAAAACAAATAAAAAAGCTACCCAAAAACTTTTCACCTGTTAGGTTTTAAATCGTATTTAATCAACACAGTAACATGCAAATTTTTTGAGTATTGTTCCTTCTAGAAAAGTCTAACAAGCAAAAATTTGTGTATGCCCTAAAATATTCAGTAACAATACACATTATGAATAAAATAATAACATTGTCATTCCACTAAATAAACTCAGAAACTTAAACAAGCTATTTCTAGTGGTAGATGTAACCAGAAATCCTTCTCTCCTTCATTTTGAAAAAAACAAACTCTTAGGGGGTACTACAGGTGTAAGACTGTTTCACCATTTTTGGTCAGTAAAGTTACTACTGCTGCTTTTTATTTTGGATGATGTCAATAACTGGAGAGATAATGGACAGCAGTAAAAGGGAAAATGAGGGCTTAACATAAACAGGGGGAGATAGGTAGCAAAGTGTGGCTTATAGACAGCTTGTAAACAAAGGAACTACACACTGAGTGACTTATCTGTTGGAAATACCAATGGTTCAAAAATTATGTTGGGGGCCTCCCTGGTGGCGCAACGGGTTAAATCGTAGCACTATGAAGCTATCCAAAGCCACTGCAGTGTGAGTTCTATCCCTGGCCAGGGAGCCTCCCACACGGCAGGTCTCTCCTGCTTCGCCCACTGCTCCCCTCAGCAGTGTATTTCAGTCAGTCTGCCTGTTCTGTTCCCCACTCTGTCTCTGGTGAATCCTCTCACCACCCCACAACTCTGGCCTACACCCCAGCTTGAATGTATAAATAAATAAATCTTTTAAAGAAATTATGTTAACATAAAGCACTAGAATATGTCAATAATATATGTGAAAGATCAAACAGCAGATTTTTTTTTTTATTTTTTTATTTTTTTTTTATACATGCAAGCTGGGGTACAGGCCAGAGGCGTGGGGCGGCGAGAGGGTTCACCAGAAACAGAGTGGGAAGCAGCACAGGCAGATCAGAAACACACTGCTGAGGGGAGCAGCGGGCGAGGCAGGAGAGGTCTGCCACGCCATGTGGGAATCTCCCCGGCCGGGCGTCGAACTCGCGTCGCCGACAGCTCCACAGCGCAGCGCTTAACCGCTGCGCCACCAGGGAGGCCCCAAACAGCAGATTTTTTTAATTGAGCTAAATATCAAGGAAAAAAATTATTTCTAAATGGGGAAAAACAAAGATTTGATAATAAACATGATTTATACATTGTTTGACTTAGTCCTAAGAGAAAGATTACAAGAGGTTACAAATATAACTTAGTCAACATTAATTAGATATGCTGTGAAGGGCTAAACATTTTTTACAATAGGGATGAGGTCAGCATATTGTGCTGATTTCTCACAGGACTTCTGAAAGTCCTTATGAAAGAAAACGTGTGACAAAATAAAAAACCCCAAAACATGAACCCAGAGCAATCATGTTTGTTAATCTCTGAAATGTAAATAGAAAATACGAAATTAAAATCTAAAAAAAAAAGAACTTGTAAATACATGACTTTGAAAAGACAAAGAGGACATTACAAAACAATGCTTAAATGTCTAAAACCAAAGTGCTACAAGCCCTTTAAACAGTTATGCTATACCCCAAAGAGTATAAATTTTATAGCAAAAAAAAAGTCACCAATTTTACTTAGTATATAGCTAGGAAAAATCTAAAAGTTAAAACCATCCTTCAGTCAAAGAATTCTTGTCAAGTTTTAACTCTCCCAACAACAAAGATACACTGAAGATATGCAAAGGAACTGGGCATTGCACTGGGCACGCTTGTGAGCATGTGTTGTTAATATAACCAAGCAAAACTCAAGCACAGTCACAAGCGTGGGTCAGTTACTGATCTCTATCAAAAATCTATGCTGATTTATAAGAGGAATCCCCCTTATAGTGTACTATATCCTATGATGTCTCTAAACTATTATCACAATTAGAAAAGCAAAAGCTACTAAAAGCATGTATTCAAAGAATCATTTTAAGACTACAATAAGCTGGAATTAATACTGCTTTGAAATGAAAAACAAGTACTTTTAAAATTAATTCTTTATTAAAAGTTGATAAGGTTTCTAAGTGAAAAGGTTAGAAACACCAAAAATTAAAGGCACTGAGAATCAAGAATTCTACTCTCAGACCCATTTACTAATGGTATCACTGATAAACTGCAATCAGAATCACTATGTGACTAGGAGTTTACACCCAGTGTCACATTTAACTCTTACAATAACCTTATAAAATAGGGTACTGTTATTATTCCTATTTTGCAGATGAAGATATTTGATGGGTTAGAGTTTATCTAAATTCTTTAGTTTAGACACCAAGTCATAAAGCCAAGATTCAAACTTGAGCAATCCTACTCCAGAATCCTTCCCTTAAATATCAAGTGTGTGTGTGTGTGTGTGTGTGTGTGTGTGTGTGTGTGTGTGTGTGTGTATTTCTTTGGTCTTTTTGGTGTGAACCTGTTCATCGATTAACTTAATTAACAAATGGGAAAACAGAAGCAGATTTTTCCATTTCTTTAAACAAGACAAACCTAGAAGTTATGGAAAAGAAAATCATTAAGAAAAACATAAACACCCTAAAATTCAACAATTCACAGAACATTTAGGTAAGGGTAACAAAGATGTGAAAAATACCCAGCTCACTATGGCAAAGATATGCAAATTAGTAACAAGATATCCTTTTAAATTTTGATAATGTCAGAGTAGGAAAATGGCAAAGGACAGTCTTACCTAGTTAATAAAAGTGAAATGGCATAGGCATCAAGCATTATGGGATCAAGCATTAAGGGATGTTATGACTTTATGCATCAAAAGTCTTTGAAATGTAGCTATCCACTGATTCAGAGATTATATTTCTGTAGGTTTCACTTTAAGAAGTAAGTGTATTATGTACATATAAGGATGTTAAACCAACAATTACTTATGATGATGGGAAATTCCAACAAGGGATTAACTGATACATTTTTAGGTAGAACCTTATGAAAATGTCATTATTAATGACTTGTGAAAGGAAAAGCATGCAGTGATATTTTTAAATTGTAACAGACACCTCCATAAATGGAGGCAGTACCATGTTCCCCACCCCTCAACTACATGCAGCAGCCTTGGACTAGCTTACTGGGAGCTAAGGGAAGAAGTGAGTGACCAGATGAAGCCATGTAACACAGAAGGCGGTGGGCTCAGGGAAACACAGAGGAGATGAAGGGCGTGCTTGCTTCTTGGCCTTGAACTTGCTTGCACGAGGGATGTGCAGGACTTGGAGAAGACACGTAGAAGAGAGACATGCAGAGACATTTGAAATGAAAAAGACACATGGGGAGGCTGACAACTGCAGTCCTTACCTTGATTTGTACTTTAATTTCACTCCTTTTGTCTCAGACATACCTGGCTCCTTTTGCCCCCTCCCTATGGTTCCCTTACAGAAGATGCCTTAAACTCGTGGCAAGTTTTTGGGCCTCAGCAGCCCCACTTTGGGGCTATCTTGTTTGGCTGGGCAATTATCCGTAAGGGGCTGAGTAACTTTGGGTATTTTATTGGGAAACTATTATCCTTTCTTCTCTTCTCTCTCTATGCATACTGATTCTATTGAAGTTCTTTTACACTAAGAGTATGCTTTGTCTCTGTGCAGATGGATGGTCAGATACCTTTAGAGTGCACAAGTCTGGGGGCCCCATGGTACCCCTCAGTCATGTGCTAACTTCAAATACATATCTACATTTGGAGGTGCTATTTCTCATTAAATAGAAAAGATACAAAATACATTATGAGGGAAAAAAAGGCCAAAAAAAAAATTTGAGAGTCAATTCTGTCAGATACTCTAACATACATAGCCTTTAATTTCTTACAATTTCCCTGTGATGTGACTGCTATTCTCAGTTCACAGATTTAAGAACAAATCTAAGTGGTTAAATAATTGAGGGAACAAGCCTAATTTAACTTAAGAAGCAAAGCTAGGCTTTAAATCAGGTCAATATATCTCACTACAAACCCCATACTATTTTCACTGGGTACATTCATACATTCCTTTCTCAAGTGTACTAGAAATAATGTCAGAGAAAGTGAGAAGCAAACTCAGAGCCAGTGAATGATGTCCTGAATGAACTCCACCCACTCTACTCCATCTCCTACAGATGAGATCTCAAGCACCTTAACTACAAATCCCAGTATGCCAAAACCTGACTTCCGGGAGGTTGGGAGGGGATGACTAGGAAACAGAGTTGGAGCCAAGTGGCCACATGGACCTTTAAAGCACTGAAGGCAGGCAGGTCTTGCTCTTGCTTTTTGGGCTCTGACTTGCACCCTGGTGCTGCTAGTAGGACACACAGCATCTAACCATGTGCTGCCCCCCCAACACACACACACACACACACACACACACACACACACATTTTCTCTCTCGCTTTCTCCCTCCCTCCCTCGTTCCTTCTTCTAACCCCTTTTTCTATTTCTCTCTGTGCATCTGCTTTTGGATCTTGCCCCAGACTTTTAGGAGTAAGGGTAAGGACTCATACCCAGCCAGGCCACCCACTTCTCTTAGGGCTGCCCTGTAACAGTAATACTGCTTCCAAAACAGAAGAAATAATAAAATTACTTGATTTGGACTGAATTATATCTCCCCTCCCAAATTCATATGTTGAAATCCTAATCCCTAGTACCTCAGAATGTACTTTATTTGGAGATAAAAGTCTTTAAACAGGTCATTAAGATAAAATGAGGTTGTACAGGTGGGCCCTAATCAAATATTAGTGGTATCCCTAAAGAAGAGGAGATTAGGACACCACAGAGGGAATACTGTGTGAGTACACAGCAAGGAGAGAGGCCTTAGAAGAAACAAAACCTGCCAACACACTGATCTTGGACTTTCAGCCTCCAGAATTAGGGGAAAAAAAATACTTCTGTTGTTAAAGCCACCCCCATCTGTCGTATTGCTATGGCAGCCCTAAGTAAAATATTCTAACTCTACTCTTTCTAGATAGGTTACCCATAAGCATAAACAGGGTATTTCTCACCAATATTTTTAAAGATGTCATATTAGATCATTTTTAAAAATTACACCCAAATTTAACCTGCTAGAATTATTGTATTTCAATGAATTAGCTGAAAAACATTCACACTCCACTCAAAATAAACTTTAACAACCTTAACAAATCACAGAACAAGCCCTTCTTCTACTTATCCATTAATAACTAAGTATACACTAAGGTCCTGATTAATGCCACTCAGAGTGCCAAACACAAAGACCTGGGAAAGCCTCACCACAACAGCTCACCCTTTCCTTGGCATAACAGAGTAGTGTCTTTTTTCCAAGTTCAACACTACATAATTTTTTAAAGGCAGAGACCAAACACACAGAGGAGCATTGCAACAGTCAGCACCATTTTGGAAGTTGGAAAGAAAGCAAGATAAATTTGTGGCAACTGACTCTGTAGGCTGAAGAAAATGTAAACTGTCTACTGGAGTTGTTGAGGTTGGGTACCAAGAAAAATGTCTAGAAAGGTTCAGGAATCAGGAGTGGTGTAGGCTAAAAGAACTGGCTGAAACACTAAATAAAGGAGGCATTCATGAAATCCCCAGATCCCAAGCAACCCAAGCAGACACTTAACCCTTCCCTCTCTAAAGTGTGTACTAGAGGGGAAGTAAACAAAAGTATTTTTGAGGGCAAGCATAGTGGGAACTAAATGCAAATCTAAATAATGAATAGCAACTACCAACCACCTAAGTACTTCCCTCTTCCCTAATTTAGTCACAGAATTTGACAGTCAAGCTTATTCTCTTAGGATGGGAAATCCCTCCAAATATGCTGACAGCTGAAGGTCTCTCAGTGAGATCTATCAGTTCAAGCCCCAACAAGGGCCACCGTGCTATAAGCTCTACATATAAATGCACCTTCCAGTTCACTTTTAAAGTAAAAATGTGGACATCCAAGGATCATCAACCATTTTTGATAAGACCTTTAACTTATTAGAACCAAAGCAGCTAGAGGAAAAATTTTTTAAAAATAACAGATAAGAAACAGAAAAAAATTTCAAAACATAAAATATCCTCAAAGAAATAAAAAGTCATTGGTGAAATATGAGTGTTATTAAAAGACTCAAAAAAATAAAAAACTTTTGAAATTAAAAAAATACAGTAAAAAATTTTAATCAAATAAGGATTTGAACATAAACAATAACAAAGATATAAAATGGAAAAGGAAAGAAGATAATAAAACAATTGGTTCAGATGGTCCAAAACCTGTTAAGAGGCGTTCTTCCTTTTCAGTTAACCCATATTACCAAGCAAAAAAATAATATATTTTTTTGGAGTTGAAGGGCGTGTTTTTAGATTAAAAGGGTTCATCAAGGACCTAGCACAATAAATTCTTTTACAGAGACTCACATTAAGACACAACACTATAAAGTTTCACAGCACCAAAAGTAAAAAGATCCTAAGGCTTTCAGAAACAAAAAACAGGTTTCTTACAAAGGAATGCGATTCATGACTTCAAAATTTTCACAGGAACACTGGAAATTCAAAGACCAAAGAATTAAAGTAACATGGATTCTTGCCCCAAAATAAGTCACTTTGGCCCAACATGGAATTAAAAATAAATTTGCAATTTTTATAATCACTAAAAAGAATGTCTTAAAACAAAATAATGCTGAGTGTCTCCAGATAATAAGAAATTAATTCTCACATTTCTCAAGTATGCTTCCATTTCATTAGTCTAATACTTTATACCAAGACTACCTGGTTCAGATAATTGACTTTCTACTTCAAAAGTCTAGATGGAGCAGTCACTTCTAAACATAAAAGTACCCAAAAAATAAAAAGAAAAGAAGAAAGTCACTTAAAACTTTATGTCCAAAACAGAATAAAAATTCAAAGTAAAAAAACCCAAACCCCAACAAAGTAGAAGAAATGCTCACACCAATGCCACCATTGTAAAAATAACAAAACTGAAGCTAATACAACCCACTTTATAAGCTGAACTTAGCCCCTAAACATATGTTCAAGAAAAACTAAAACAAGGGGCCTCCCTGGTAGCGCAATAGGTTAAGCGCAGCACTATGAAGCTATCCAGAGCCACCACAGCAAGAGTTCAATACCCAACCAGGGAGATTCCCACATGGTGGAGCAGGTCTCTCCTGTCTTGCCCACTGCTCCCCTCAGCAGTGTATTTCAGTCAACCTGCCTGTTCTGCTCCCCACTCTGTCTCTGGTGAATCCTCTCACCACCCCACACCTCTGGCCTACACCTCAGCCAGTATGCAAAAACAAATAAATCTTGGGCCTCCCAGGTGGCGCTGAGCTGTCGGCAGCGACGCGAGTTCGAGCCTGGCCGGGGAGAATCCCACATGGTGCGGCAGACCTCTCCTGCCTCGCCCGCTGCTCCCCTCAGCAGTGTACTTCTGATCTGCCTGTTCTGCTCCCCACTCTGTCTCTGGTGAACCCTCTCGCCGCCCCACGCCTCTGGCCTGTACCCCAGCTTGTATGTATAAATAAAATAAAATAAAAAAAACAAATAAATCTTAAGAAAAAAAAAGAAAACTAAGACAAACACTAGAATGTCTATGACACTGTAACATCCCAAAACTGCAAACAATGCAAATGTTCGTCAACAGCAGGACGAATAAACAAACAAGCACTTCACACAATGGAATAAAATGAAGAATATGGATGAATGCAACAAACTTAATGTTAAGCCAAAGAAGTCAGAACACATTTTGCATACTTCTATATACAAGCATAAAAGTAGGCAAAAGTAAGTGATGGTGTTACAAATCAGACAGTGGTTACCCTTTGGGGAGACAGTAACTTGTAATTGGGCATGAGTGGAGCTAGGTTCTGTTTCCTGATCTGGGTGCTGGTTATAAGGATTTACAGTTAATGAAAACTGAGTTGAATATATAACTTTTTACACATTACGTATTTAAATAAGAATCTCAAGTTGTAAAAAGATAACAGTCAAACAGCCAACACATGAGAAGATGCTCAACATCATTAGAGTTTAGGAAAATGCAAATCAAAACCAAACGAGATAGCACTTCATCCTCACTCACTACGATAGTCATAATAAAAAACAAATACAGCATAACCTAACACAATGGCAAAGGATATGGAGTAAATGGAACCTTCATACATTGCTGGGAGGAATGTAAAATGGTGTAACTGCTATGGAAACAGTTTCACAGATTTTCATGTGGATCAACACATGATCCAGCAATTTCACTCCTAGGAATATGCCCAAAGAAATTAGAAACACTTGCACAAAAATTTACGTACAAATACTTGGTTATAAATGTTCACAACAACTCTATTCACAATAGTCAAGAAGAAGAAACAACCCAAATGTCCACCGACAGATGAACAGATAATCAAAATGTGTTATATCCAAACATAAACCATATGATAGCACAAAAAGGAAGGAAGTACTGACACTTGCCAAGACATGGGTGAATCCTGAAACCTTAGCTTAAATGAAAAAAGTGTGACACAAATGACCATGTCATCTAAGATTCCATTTAAATGAAATGCCCAGGCAAATCCATAGAAACAGAAGTAGATCAGTGGTTGCCAGGAGTTGTGGGTCAGAAGGGAATGGAGGTGAGTGCTTAAAGGGTAGAAGGTTTTCATTTCAGGTGATGAAAATGCTCTGGAAATAAACAATAGTAACAGTTGCACAACATGATGAAAGTAATGTTAGTGAATTGTACATTTTAAGATGGTTATCATGGTAAATTTAATGTTACACATATTTTACCACAATAAAAGTTTTCCCAAGAAAAGAAAAATTCAGGACATAGGGATGGGGGGGGGTCAAAACAGGGAAAGGAAGAAAACGGGAATATAGTTATGGTTCATGGGTGACATGGTGGCAGGAGAACTGTGATGATTACAGTAATGTAAGAAAAAAATTTAATTAATAAAAAATGTAAATAAAAGAATAATTCATAACAGAATACAGTAATCACTCTGTATATACTGGTTACTGGAACATAAATTAAAAACTCTCCTTCTCTATCCTCATTTTGCTAATTAAAAAATACTTCATATTAGTCCCATTTCACATTTCTTTTTCTGAAAACTAACTCTAACCCAAAAAAAAAGCTTTAGATTCAAAAGTATTTCATGTAACATTAATAATAGGAAAATAAATACCAAAATCTCAGGCAATGGGTAAGTAAATCATGGTATGTTTAAAAAATAAATGGCTTTTGCTGTTCACTAAGGGCATTCATTATGCAATGGGGAATGTTTATATTATGAAGCAAATGTGATAAAAATTAAAAAAAAAAAAGTTCCAGAAACACAAGCCAAAGTATACATCAAAAAAAACCTCAAAGTACGTTTACTATAAACACTTTTTCTCTCTGCTATCCTCCAACAAAAGCAAGGTTTTTCTCATCTCAGCCTCTGAATCTGCATATCTTTGCTTTGGAATAACTTTCCTCCCATACTGTCTCCTCATCTTTCAGTTCAACTCAAAGTTCACCCCCAAAGAGGGCATTACCCAACCACTTCAATCAAGTCAGGCCTTGGGACACCCTCACCTTACCCTACCACACATTTTCTCTTCTTGGCACTTATGCAACCTGAGATTAACTGAATTACTGATTTACTGCTGTATCTTTCTCTTCTAGCCCCCACTAGAAGGCAGGCCCCCTGAGAACAGGGACACTTGCCTTGTTGATCTATATAATGCCAGGTCGGAGAACAGTATCTGATGGTAACATCTGTGAAGCTAAAGAATAACATTAGTTGACTGATTAACTTGTTCCTTCTACTTCTCCACACTTTGTCAGTTTTCTAAATAAGCACATACTGTTTTTATATTTTACTGCTATTTTTAAATGTAAAAATACTTCAGTGGGCAAATATCACTTATCAAGCCAAAAATATATATAACTTTGCTGAATATCCCTAAGGACAAGGTCTGGTTTTCAGTCATAACAAAAATAACTAATTATAAAACCTTCCTAATAAAGGGCAATGGTCAAGCACAGTTTATAGCATATTTGATCTATTTTCAGAAGCTCAGAAACCTATCTCAAATTTCTGCTTCCACAAGGTACATAACCTTTCCACCAACACCAACCCTACTTCTATCCCAACCTCCCAATATCCTCACACACACACACACAAACTCTTTGATTAATATTTTAAGAGTCACATCTAAGTCATGAGAATTATTTCAAATTCACTGGAAACAAATGAATATTAAATAAGGTTGGAAAAAACCTTAATTTTACTCATTCAAGGAACTTCATATTAAAATACTCTAGAAAAGGAGCCTAGCTACATTAACTCTTCTGTTGATATGTAGCTGAAATGCAATTTCACAAGAACATAACTATATATAAGCATTTATACTGTATGCATACACAAAAATTAAAGAGAAAAGTATATCTTTTGCTTCAGGAAAGAGCTAACTGTGATGCATAAAAATCAGAAGTGAAAACAATAATCTGAACAACAAAGTCAATATGAACTCACCTTTGGAGGGGATAATTCCAGAACCCAATAACAAATATTCAAAACTTAGTGTCATTAAGTTTCTTCTAGTGATTGCAAAACTAAGCCCATCTACTAAATCATAATTTGAAGGTGCCTCTTTTGTGCTGAAAATGCACTGAGCTCAGGCTAACAAAGTTAATCCTGGCTGGAGATCAAAAAGAAAATGACATTTTCACCTGTCATCCCACAGTTAGATGAAATATAACAGCACACTGACAGTAGTGCTATCAATTCTAAAAGTAAGTTCTACTGAGTAAAAACCAAACTGATATGCAAATATATATCCAAATCACTATACCTTGTTCTTACAGTTTCAAGAGGTAAACACAAAACTTTTAGATAGAAAGACCAGTCTAGAAACCACAAAACACACTAACTTACTGATAGTCTATAGGTCAAGACGATATAGAGATTGGGGTTATTAAAAATCCTGTCTTAGAAATGGCCAACATGGGGCCTTCCTTGTGGCACAGTGGTTAAGCGCTGCGCTGTGAAGCTGTCGGCAGAGGCGCTGGGAGTTAAACGCCCTGCCAGGGAGATTCCCACATGGTGCAGCAGACCTCTCATGCCTCACCCGCTGCTCCCCTCAGCAGGGTATTTCCATTGATCTGCCTGTGCTTCTCCCCACTCTGTCTCTGGTGAACCCTCTCGCCACCCCATACCTCTGGCCTGTACCCCAGCTTGTATGCATAAATAAATAAATCTTTAAAAAAAATTTTAAAAATTATAAATCAAGAATATATATATATATATTCTTTTATATTTCCAACTCTACCCACGTAGAGTTGGAAATATTTCTTTTATATATATTAATTATATATATATTACATATACAAATATAATACATATATTATATATAGAATATATAGAATATATATTATATATCTATAAAAGAAATGGCCAACATGTAAATAAAAATCTTCAACAAATCACTATTGGGGAACTGCAAATCAAAATCACAGTGAAACACCAACTCACACCTGTGAGAAAGAACAATATTTAAAAAACTAGAAACAACAATGCTGGAGAGGATGTAGAGAAAAAGCAGCCCTCTTCCACTGCTGGTAGGAATGTAAACTGGTCCAGCCACTATGGGAAGCTGTGTAGAGTATCCACAAATTACTGAAAATGGAGCTACCAAATGATCCAGCAATTCTACTCCTAGGCATCTATCCAAAATACACAAAAACACTAATTTGAAAGGAAACCTGCACTCCTATGTTTACCACAGCACTATTTACAATAGCCAAAATATGGAAACAACCTAAACTAAATGCCCCAAAACAGATGAATGGAT
Source organism: Scalopus aquaticus (assembly GCA_004024925.1). NCBI lineage: Eukaryota > Metazoa > Chordata > Mammalia > Eulipotyphla > Talpidae > Scalopus > Scalopus aquaticus. Next base: position 45,486 of record PVIJ01000453.1, on the reverse strand, counting down.
CAAGATGATGCGATATATATACACGATGGAATACTAGTCAGCAATCAAGAAAGATAAACTCTTGCCATTTGTGGCAACGTGGGTAGAGTTGGAAAGGAAATACATTAGAAGGAAAAAGATAAATATCGATGGTTTCACTTATATGTGGAATTGAGAGAAACTGAATAAAGGATCAGAAATAAGCCAAAATTTGCAAGCTAACCATAGATCTGAGGCATAGAGCAAGGGAAGGGAGAAGGGTCAACAAGGGACTATACTGATGGATCACGGATGCTACAGTGATAAGAGAACTATGCGGAATACACCTGACAAGAAATATCAAACTGTCCAAAAATTAACGATGCATTTAATAAAAATAAATAAATGTGTAAAACAAATTAATTTAAAAAATTAAAATCCAGCCTCCATGGTGGCACAAGGGGTTAAGTCTCAGCACTATGAAGCTATCTGCAACCACTACAGCACGAGTTCAATCCCCGGCCAGGGAGCTTCCCACATGACACAGCAGACCTCTCCTATCTCACCTGCTGCTCCCTTCAGCAATATACTTCAGTAGACCTGCCTGTTCTGTTCCCCACTCTGTCTCTGGTGAATCCGCTGACCATCTTACACCTCAGGCCTACACCCCAGTTCTTGTATGCATAAATAAATAAATAAATATTTAAAAAAATTTAAAGCCTGCCTTAGGATTCAGACATATTATTTGATATGTAAAGGTGACCATACACCCAAATCAAAAGTACCCACTTCAGGTTCTTATTTCTGAAGTAATAAATATGCACTCAGAATTTTAGCAGAAATTTTAGTAATGGTCACAGGCTGGCAGTTTATTAGTCTCTTGTCTAAACTCTTGACATAATACCTTCAGAATTGGTCATATATGACCCCAACTCACTAGCAAGCTTAGAAAGTAACCAAGCTAAGTAAATTCTACTACCAATGCTTCTAAAGATTACTAGATTTTAAGTTCCAACAAAGTGTGAATAAATCTTGTTTGATAGTATGATTCAAACAGTCACAAGGCATCTTAAGTCTCTATCATTACAATACGGCTAGATAGTACACAGCTCATTTTGTAACTCAAATATTCTGCTACCAACAACTTGTGATTAAATTCTGAGCAAAAACTAAGGAACAGCAGAAGCAACATTTAAAGTCCCTCATAGAAACTCGAATATTCCTTCAAGGAAGCTCCCTTAAACAGAGAAATTATCAGTCAGAAACATGACCAGCCAGAACTAAGTGAAGGTAACTGGAGCAAGCAGGAAAACATTTATACTTGAGACAAAGGAATATATAATTTCAAGAACTAGAAGGCAGATTTCCAATACATACCAAAGTGCACCTAATCCCCAAACAGACTGTTCAGCAGCTGCTGCCCTTGCCAAAGCAGTCTCCATTCTCATCCAAACATCCCCCTGGAGGAAAATGACAACTCCCTAAAAGCAATCAGGCCTTCCCAACAATCAACTTATCCAATAACCGGAGAAAGAAAAAGCAAACCACAGGCCAATATTCCTAAAAAATAAACAACCAGCAACTCTGGCTTACCCACCTCTCAAAAACAAAACAAACAAAAAAGCCATCCGGATATAAAACTGGCCACAGAGACCACTTTTAACCAACCAGTTGCCAATCTGACCCTCCTTTCTCTTTCTTGCTCTCTCCTTCCAATAAAATATAGCACAGAATTAAAAGGAAAATAATCACCCCCTGTTTCTACCTTCACTTCTGTCACATCATTCACTATAAGTTAAGTAGTTCACTGATTTAAGACAGGTGCTCAGGACTTTCTCCATTCATTCATTCAGCCTGAAAATATTTGAGTGCCCACTAACTATCAGGCACTATTCTATCTTTTTTTCCTCAGAAACAGAAGAATCCACAGTAACTTCTATACAAAATCTCTGGAAATGTTATGTTCTACTTAAACACGAAAAAATGAAATGAAAAAAAAGAAGAGTAAGACACCTCTGTGGCTTAGGTTTTCTGTTCATACTACCTTTAAACTAGTAGGAAGCCACTTAAAAAAAAAAAAGACCCAAAAGATTCTGCCATTATGTTAAGACTCCCATTTTATAATAGCAGGTAAAGAAGGGATATGAGCCAGAGTTTAGAGAAGGTTGGTGTTAGCACTGGAAAAAAAAGAGAGGCACTATCATTCCATTCTGACCCACAATGAAAAGGCAGAAGGTTAAAGAAGTCCCAGGACATTTCCTGAATCCATGCGGATGTCCAACCCACATCAATTCATCTCCTCAAACAGTAGTTGTCCAATTTTTGAGGCCGGTGATAAATACACTGTATATATCAATACAATAACATACATACACACACATCACAGAGAATCGGGACAGTTTCATGAAACAATACTTGTCATTACCATGTGCAACGTATTCTGGCATTTTCTATTTTATTCAATACTGTTTAAAACCCAGTTTGAAAAACAAACCCTCAAACACTCCCTCTTTGTTCCTCTTCCCCTCTTACTCCCTAGTCTTATCTGGGGGAAAGACTGAAGGGAGAATGACTATTAAAGAGAAGACCCATCAGAATCTTGTGACTAAGGAGAATCTCTGTTCCCAAAGCATCTGAGGGACCAACATCAGGGGAAATGGGGATCTTAACCTTGGGCCTTCCAATTTGGAACTCTGGATGGATTAGAAATGTTTTTAAGACATGTCTTTCATCTTACTGTACTGGAATCATTGCATCAATGCTACTTTATCAACAACAAAAAAAAAAACCTCCCCAAGCTTCATATTCCACCAATATTCTAAACTTGTCCCAGCAATCATTCTCATTATACTTACCACTCTTCTCATCCACTTTAGTATGGCCATGAGAATTAGCTCCTTACCCATCTCTTGGCATTTTGTTTAGTGAGATAAGTCAGACAGAGAGAGCAATATTGTAGGTTCTCACAAATATTGTATATTCTACACTTACCATATGGAACCTTTAAAAAGGCAAACTTACAGAAATAAAGTAGAATAATGGTGGCCAGGGGGTGGTGAATGGGTACAAATTTCCTGTTATAAGATGACTAAGTTCTGGGGACCTAGTGTGCAGCACAGTGCTGCAGTACTGTATCATATACATGACAGGTAAGAGAGTGATAAAATGTTCTCACCACCAAGGTAAATAAGAAGTTACTTACATGAACGGATGGAAGGATTAACTAACCTTATTGTGGTAATCATTTCACATTATGCAAGTGTATAAAATCATTAAGTTGCACATTTTAAACATACATGTTGTATATTAACAATATCTTAATAAAGCTAGAAAAAAAGAAATATGTACATGTGCAATAAGTATAAACAAATCAACCTACCTCTTAATACTATTAATCAAGCATTAAGATTATTTTACATAGATGCCATGAGGAAACTTTCATTCCACCTAACAAATGCTTCATTGTTTTTCTTAAGTATTTCAAATTTAGACTTTTCCTATGTGCTACACTGGCCTTTCACAACTGAATACATCCCAAGTAGGCTCTCTTATTTACCATTTACCTCAGCCCACAGCTTCAGTTTCACTTAATTAAAACAAGCTCTCTGTGGCATACCTATCCTCCCTCTCTCAAAGCTCTATTCTCACAGTGCGTGGAGACAGGAGTATTTGCTTTGGAAGAGAGGAGACCATTACAGAACCACTAACACTTTCCTGCATTCAACCTTGCATCCCTCTTCAGATTTTTTACCTCAAAAGCACTTGAAAGTCTGTTTCCTAGCCCCAACACAAAACATCCTGTGTAGTGACACACAGATGGGCAAAAAGGGTGTTTTAACATGTCATTTCTATTAAATGACATGCCAGGGTGTTCTAACAAGTCTTTAAAAAGGCTTGCTATTAAGACTATGTAACCACATGGGAAAGTGTACATGACACATCATGTTAAATGAAAAAACATGTATGCAAATTAAGTGTCAGGGTTAATAGATGAATTCCTCCTTTTTTCTCTATTCCAATTTTTTGTTGGCACACTTATATTACCTTTAAAATTGCAGGTGATGGAAACATTCACTAAATTCACTGTGGTGATGGTTTCATGGGCACAGCTATCCAACTATACACCTGAAATATATGACTTTTCTGTACGCCAATTATACCTCAGTGAAGTAATATTAATGTCTAAGCTGTGTTAAATGATTGAGAACAGAGCAGCATGATATAACAACAAGCCTCAAAACACGTGAAGAAGGATAGCTTATAGGAAAAGGCTGGGGTGAGGCAACACCACCAAGAGAAATTTGTTCCATAAAGTCATTCAAGGGTAAAGTTCAAAAAGAAAAACTACAAAAGGGGGCAAGGGAGAGGATAGGGAAAGATATGCTTCTAAAGCAAGCCCTCTCCCCAACATACCCAATTTACAGAAGCCCTCTCTAAAAAAGGTTTTAGAAGAACGTTTCCATATTGCAGATAAGATTCTGGATTATACTTTAAAAAGGGGGAGGGGGATCAAGAACCTTTAAGACACTAGAGTTCTTATTATGGATTTAAGATATCTGAAAAAACAGCTTTAGAGAAAGAAGATAAAACAAAGAGGTGGGATTTTTTTCTGTTTCTTGTTTAGGGCTATTTAGGGCTTTTATATTCTGTTGCCCTATATTTTGCACTTTATCTGTAACAAGTAAACTAGTCCCTTTGATTTGTTTTTAAACTATTTTTCCCAATTATTCTTTGCTTTATACAGTATTTAACATTAGTAAAGTACTTTCCCAAGGGCTCTCCAATTAAAGGTTATCTCTTTTGTGTTGGCTAGATAGCCAGATTAATGCCTTTATTAACCTAATGACTGAGAAAGGAGGAAAGGAAAAATCTAACAAGTTTTTGTCAGCAATCAAAAACCCATAATTTCACCTGTAAATTCAAAGTACAATGATATTTCCATTAAAAAAACCTCTGAGAAAATAAAAATTTTAAGTGCTAAAAGTTTCATAATTTAGGACGGAGATTAGATTAACACTGGTCAATATTGAGATTGTTACTGACTTTAAAAGGCCCTAATAATCTGTAGTATCTTTGTGTTCTGAACATGAATATAGCCCTGAAAATTTTTTATTAGCTCTCGTTTCGAAGATATTTCATATCATTCATTTTATATGTTTCACTGTGTAAATTTATCCAGTAGGACTGCAACAATATCCTAAATCAGCCTAGAATGGTATGATATTGCATGACATTTGCATAATACCATCATTCACACACCATCCAGAGTTGACTACATCATTTTCTGATGCAATGCAATACTACTGCCAGGCAGCTGCTGAAGTAAGCTGACGTCAGCAGTGCACTAGATAAAGCCCTGTCAGAAAGGTTGAGCATTGAAAATATTTCAGACTTTGTGCGAGATAGTTTATGCTGCTGTTCCGTAGAACTGTTATTATTTTATCCATTTAGGCACAATACAGAACAGTCATGCCTTGAAAGTGCATTAATAGTGTGGACAATTTCTGCTCTATTTGTGAGGAAGTGACATCTGCCAACCAGAAGAAAAGGATCACTTCTCAAGTGAAGAAGGCTTATCGTCTTTACTTGGGATGCAAGGTTGGTGACCAAGACAAGCCCTGGGCCCCGCATCTATGCTGTGCTACATGTACAACACAGCTTTCACAGTGGCGAAATGGCAAAAGACCATCAATGCCGTTTGCAGTCCCCATGGTGTGGAGAGAGCCAAGCAACCACATAGAAGACTGTTACTTCTGCTTGGTTCCTCCTCTTTCCGGCGGAATAATGAAGCAAAAGAAGTCTAGAATAGTCTACCCAAACATTCCATCTGCATTGAGACCAGTTCCACATGGTGAGGGACTTCCTATTCCACAACCTCCAGCAGAATATTCTCTTGATTCACCTGATGAGGACAAGGGTGAGCCGACCTGTTCTTCTCCTATTCCATCATCATGCAGTGACCCAGATTTTCACTATGGTGCATCATCAACCCCACACAGACTAACATAGGAAGAACTAAATGAACCAGTTCGTGATTTGGACTTATCCAAGAACAAGGCAGAATTGCTAAGATCAAGACCCCAACAATGGAATCTTCTGGAAGAAGATGTCACAATTACTTTCTATCGAAAGCACCACCAGCAATTGGAGCTTTTCTTCAGAAAGTAAAGTACTCTGGTATTCTGTTCTGATATTGAGGGCCTCATGAATGCCTTAGAAATCACTCATGACCAACAAGAATGGAGACTATTTCTAGACTCTTCGAAACTGAGTCTTAAGGCTGTGCTTTTGCACAACGGAAACCATATTCCATCTATTCTATTCCTGAACAGCTGCACAAGAGACACGCGAAGAAATCTAAGTAGTAGTCTATGACTTGATTTTGTACAGGTATTAACCATAGGCCTGTTACTATTGGCATGCATTTCGTGATGTAAGCATCAATTTATTGCAGATCACAAAAAAAAACCCCAGAGCCAAAGTTAGATTTTGACTGTCATATTCGTGTTGAGCACATACAAATTGATAGGAAATGACTAACTTTATTTCAGTAACATGATTTTTATAAAAATAAAGATCTGTCCTAGACAATGAAGGCTGCTGTAGTCCTCAACATCTGTAACAGGGCATGAAGAAGTCAAGACCAAGGTCTCCTAAGAGAGAACTATCCTGGGACTCTGATACTTGTGACTCCTGTCACAGGGTCAGTTCTTCCCAGGCCATAATCTTATATGGTCTGTATATCGATGCATCACCAAATAAATGAGAAAGCCAAGGACTAAGCACCCCTGCACCCCCACTCCCCCAACTGGTGGGATGTAAAGTGGCTCCTTCCTTGGCCTGATATCTGATGCCAGAGTACTATGGTCAACAACACGAACATGGAACATTGAGCTATGGAATTCTAGTATGCCTATTCTCACATATAACCCACTCCCAAAAAGCCTATCAAAACAGAATGTTTAAGAACTGAGATGCAGTCCTAATTTAAAAATGAATTTTCATTCTCAGTCAACTGGGATGTATGGTTAGCTTTATAAACAAAGGTGCAATTTAAAAAGATAGAGTAAATCTAAAGATAAAATTAATTTTCCAAATAATTCTCAACCTCAAATTCTAATTTTCTTTCTTGGCTTACCTAAAGCAATATTTAGTAGACAGGAGTGATTTTTTTTTCTTTTTAATTGCTCAAAAACTTTGCAACAAGTGGCATACCAATTTTCTTTCAAATTTTTCTTAGGGTAATGTTGAATGCCAGCCTTCTTCCTAAGAAAAGGAGTGCTGCAAGGTACATTCCTCAACAAACCTACAGTCCTGTAAATCTAACATCAATAAAATACTAATCTTCAATTTCTCCCATCAACAGTCTTCACCTTGGACAATTTTCTTGTATTTTTATATAACTTAAATTTGCAAGTGTTCTTCTTAAATATCATAATGGATATCTGTTGCCAGCATTCGTTCTCTCAAGTAAGAAAAGTCCCTTCCCCACCACCCACTGGTGCTCACCACAGTAGCCCACCCCTCACTGGAGAAGGGACAAGGACACAAGCAGGGCCCTACAGATTACAGGAAACATTCTTTGACTTGCAACAAAAGTTGGAAAAACAGGAATCTGGAGAAGCCAGATGTTTAGAAAGACTGTAGAGGCAGAAAATAAACTAAGCAAAGACAAGAGACAGAGTAACTTCTAGTCAACCAACACTGCTAGCTCTGGTCTTGTCTCTGAGCTCCTAAAGCAGCCCAGGCGCCACAACTCTCTAAGACTGTAAGCTGTATTGCAGTGCTTCTTAAGCTAACTTGAGTTTCTGTCATTGTCAACAAAATTATTTTGTCTGATATACAAACACAGACAACCAGCGTAAGTACAAATAGGATTCACTTTCAGGGAGACTGAAGAATTACCACTTTTGGAATACCAGTGGCTTCCATATTTATTTCAATTGTGCTATAACATTTTATTTCTTCTATTTCACCCTCATCTTTACAAGGGCAAAAATATAAACATAGTCAAATGCATGCAATGCTCCACAAAGGCACTGATAGTGACAAAACTAAACTATTCAGTAGGCAAACTGTTTCATCATGCAACAGTTCAAATTATTATTTGTCAGCTGACATATGAAATACTAAACTGAGAAAAAAGAAATGGTATTTAACTGGCACAGAGTGTGAAACTCGCATTAAGTAAAAGCTTTAATAAGAATCTGGGGGCTTGGTCAGAAGGAAATAAGTAAACTTTCTTCTGGTTTTCCAGAAGAAAAAAGATGGGACCTGTAGCTTACAAAATAAAGTAGGAGTCAGTTTTAATATTACAAGTCTTATATTGACTATTTATAATTTAGCCCACTATGTTATTTTTACGGCTGAAAAGTCTGAGGGAAAATGGTCACTGAAATACTTATCAGTTAAGTATAAATTTGTATTACCATATCACATACCCTGCTGGCCACATGATATTGAAGTACGTATTATGCAAAATGGATTAAGCTGACAGCTTATTATCCAGAGCTCACAAGAGAGTTAGCCAGAAATGTAAACCTGGCAATCAGCAGCACACAGAGGGTAAAGTCCAGGAGTTGAGAAAGACTGGGGAAAAAGAGAAGAAAAGTGAGGAAAGGACCAAGAGAGGCAGTCAGTGAGAAAAGGTGGACCCAAGACAGCAGAAATCACTTCAGTCAAAGAGGATCAAGGCCAGGATGGTCAACTGTGCTAAAAACCTGTCACTAGGCCAGAGGTCTAACCAGATAAGACCTCCACTTTTCAACTTTCAGTTGAAATGCTTTCCCTTGATCTTTCTTTGGGAGGTGGGGAGCAGAATTCCATCAGTACTTAATACTTCTGCGCTCTGGAAGATAGCTAACTGAACCTGATTTCAGATGACTTCACTGACACAGAGTCACTGGCAGGGCAGGAGAGTCAAACAGATTCCTGTCCCAGGATGAAAGGGAAATATCACTTGAAACATACAGTACTTTGTCCCATATAATCCAATTTATTAAAATAATTGAGGCTGAAAAGCAGAAAAAGTGAGTTGCTTCATACATCCAAAGGATCTAAGGCAAACTGAAACACGGGCAGTGACTAATCAAAACAGAACCTAAAAAAAGTTTAAGGAGCAGAAACAAGTTACCAGACTTTCCTTTTCTCAAATCGGATACCAACCACAATTATAATTCTAGGGATAACTCAAGATAAAAGCCCAATGAGAACCGTAAGTCAATTCTTCTTAGATTTAAAGGCCAATGTTAAAACATTCTCTGCTGTTGTGGCGAAATGGACACTCCATATATTTGCAGGTTGACATGAAACCTGGTACAACACTGTGGAAAGCATTTGGCAATATGATTCAAAAGCTTTTAAGTTTGTTTCTTTTTCTTCAGTCAGAGATCTAATACTATTTCTGGAAATCTATCTTAAGGAATTAGTCTGCTATTAGGAGAAAAAACCCTTTGGGTTCATGAAAACATTCATTATACAAAATCACTTTAAACCATGTAAATAGCATTTAAAAGGAAGTAGGAAGGTAAAGTACAGTGAAATATGCAACTAATAAAATTCTGAGTTTTTAAAAAGTACAGAAGATGCAAAACATCAAGTGAATAAAGCAAAAAATGCACAAATGTGTGTATATGCATAAAAATACAAGGAAGTTTAGTTAGTTTTTAAGATGATGCAACTATAAAGAGAAATGAAAAGCAAACTATAAAGCAAATCTGCTTAAGTAGAAGGGGAACAGGGTCTCAAGGCAGAAGATCTACCAGAACATTTAGGAAGGGTAGGGCAAGTAAGAAGGAAAGGTGCATTTTTAGTTACAGAACGGAAACAGAGACATAGCACCCAGTAGAAGAAAAGCGGAGTTTGCAAAAATCCACCCTTTGCACCAACTAAAAGTTCAAGAGAAACCTTGGCACTACTTTTCTCCCTTTTCATTCTTGCCTACTGTTCTTTATTCTAGAACACCACTCCTATAATTCATTCCAGATTATCCATGAAAAAGAACACAAATTTAGAAAACACAAACAAGCAGATGATCTGATGCCAGCTGGCTTTAAACTTTGGATGACATCACATTAAAATGGTCTAGAAACGAATGAAAAGAGGAACTAAATTCTCTGAATATGACTAACCACAATGTATGTGATTAACCGCAATATAATCAAAATATATCTTTTGAAATATTTAGAAGAAAATGTCTTAAATATCACAGGGCTTTACTGCCAAACTAAAATTCTTTAACAATTCAAAGCACTGTAAAAGTACATTACTTTACTTGAAAAAGCTATAAAAAAAAAAATGTAATCTTTCTTCTTAGCACTAATCAGAAAAAAAGTAATTCCAAAAGGGGGCAATATAACACAGTGGCTGAGAACACAGGGGCTAGACAGGGTTTGATTTCAGGCTCCACTCAGGCCCAGTGGATGCGCCTCTGTGCCTCAGTCTTCTCATTTGGAACATTAAGTACTTACCTTCTAGGGCCAATATGAATATTATATTAGTTAATTTATTTGTTCTGGTCTAAGCTGCAAAAGTCTATTTTTCAGTTCTTAAGATGGATAGAAGTGATGGCTTGCAAAACAACGTGAACGTACTTAATGCCATGGAAGTATATACTTATAAATGACTAAATGGTAAATTTTACGTTCTGCTATTGTTATGTAATTTATTAGAAAAAGTCAATTTTTTAGAAATAGTAATTTCTATTTAGAGATAGTAATTATTAGTAAAAGTTGATGATAAGTTGTTATTAAAACATTCTAATTTCTCAGGAAAGGAAACAAACATTTTACATGAGGCTCTACACAAGTTTAGGATTCCTATGAAAGTAATCTTTATCAATTAAGGGATACTGACATCAAATTCTGGGTCCATACTTTTCAAAATAAAACTTCAAAGTAATATGTTTTCATATGGTAAAGCTCTTGATGTTCAAATTTTTTAACTAGAATTTTCAAGCAAAAATTTACTCATTGGAAATTAGCAGTAACAAAACAAAAACACCATTCTAGCCTGAAACAACTTGGAAACAGATCTATAAAATCCTTTTTCTGAACACAAGGATTTTAGTGTATCTTCTACATAAGAATACAAAGACTTCACAGATCTTAAATGTAACCAATTACAAAAAGCAACAAAAGTCTTTAAATGCCCGTTTTAAAATAAAACCTTATAAAATAGACTGAAACCACTTTTCTCAGATTACAAAATGAGCATGTGGTGAAAAGGGACAGAGAATACCAATTTACTATACCCTACACTGACTGACAATGTTTGTTGCATAGCAACAAGATTCTGCAGTCTGAAAACAGCACAGAACTCCTTTTCTTGATTTGCCAAGCCACAATTAACCCCATCAACACCAAGAAAGTATGCAAAAGCAAATTTGCATAGACTACTACAAATATCAAAAGTTTAATGATACAAACTCTAAAACTATAAAATCATAAGCCCAAATTCCTGCCTATTTACAACTTAAATGTACTGGTACGTCTTCACTCTCAATGTTTCTCTATGCACTAGCAAAAAACTGCTGCTCAATTTTGGACATTTTTCTTTTTTTTTAATTTCTTTTTTTTAAATTTTATTTATGCATATAAGATGGGGTACAGGCCAGAGGCATGAGGCGGCAAGAGGGTTCACCAGAGACAGAATGGGGAGTAGAACAGGCAGATCGATGGAAATACAGTGCTGAGGGGAGCAGAGGGTGAAGCAGGAGAGCTCTGCCGCTCCATGTGGGAATCTCCCAGGCCAGGTGTCGAACTCGCGTCGCCGACAGATCCACAGCGCAGCACTTAACCACTGCGCCACCAGGGAGGCCCTGGACATTTCTTTTAAAAGCATCATTTGCAATAGTTGGCTTTTTAAAAATCCTAGGTAATAGCACACCCACACATCTTTGTTTTCATAATTTATAAGAAGCAACTTCATCCTTTCAGTTTCCTCTCCAACTATCATAATTCAAAAGTAAGGCCTAAGACTTCCTAACAATTTATATCTTTTCTTACTTAAAATTTATTTGAACTTCTTTTAAGGATTCCCTATACAGGTAATTAGTAACATTTCACCCAAAAAAAAAAAAAAAACTTGGTGCAAAATTCTATTTCATCTAAAGAACAAAAAAACAAGTGTTTGCAGTTCATCTTGCCATTGCGCTAATACTTTCATTGTTTTGGGATTTCCCTCTTTCTTTTGAGATAAATAATGGTAAAAACCCACCTAAGAAATAAATATAAATAAAATCAACTTAAAACAGTGGATCGCAACCTTTTTCAAAGATGAGGCAGCCCTTTAAATTCATGAATTCTACTTTGAATATATGTTGACTGAGAAAATGTGATATAAAAGCATTTTAAATTTACTATTTTTAATCTATATTATCATAGGAGCATCTACATATACTTGAAATGTAATGCATATGAAAGTTGGCATTTTATGATTATAGAAAATACTTGAAGCAAACAGGGATTCAAGAACTCTTTAAATCCCATAGCTGGGCCTCCCTGGTGGCGCAACGGGTTAAGTCTCAGCACTGTGAAGCTATCCACAGAGCCCCTGCAGCACGAGTTCGATCCCCGGCCAGGAAGATTCCCACATGGTACAGCAGACCTCTCCTGCCTCGTCCACTGCTCTCCTCGGCAGTGCATTTCAGTCAGTTTGACTGTTCTGCTCTCCACTCTGTCTCTAGTGAATCCTTTCACCCTAACACAACTCTGGCCTACACCCAGCTTGTATGCATAAATAAATAAATCTTTTTAAAAAATAAATAAGTCCCATAGCTGTCCCCAGAGCAAACAAACTGGAAGTCATTAATCTATAGGAAAAGTTCTAACCACTCTAAAGACAAAGTTGGTAAAGCACGTACATGTTTGGAAATTGAGATCCAGGTTCTCGTCCCTACTTAGCACCTCTACTCTCAGGGAAGGGCATTAATGAGGAAAATAACCCAGAGTATCTATAAGCATTGGAAAAAAGAACATATGAAAATAAACAGCACATTAGTTTCATTCTTTTACCTATCATTCAATGATTTATACAATCCAGCCCAATCTGCTGCATTTCCCATCATTTCCTATACAATTTCAAGATGAGAGATGAAACAGTATTATGGACAGAAAACAAAATTTGAGAAAGCCACACTGAAAAGTACAACAAAACGCAAGGTCTCTGGAATTATGCAGGACTTGGATTTAAACCTCAGCTGTCATTTAACAACCATGTGAATTTAGGCAAATCTTTTAAGTATTCTGAGTCTTTGCTTCCTCCATAGTGAAAAAGCAATGACACCAATCTCATGGTTTATTCCAGTCCATTAAATGACATGATTAACACATTGTATGTGGGAAACGTATTTATACGTTTTACGTTGACTGGGAGTAGAGCGCGAGACACGTATTAATACGTTTTTTATAGACTAGCGGTAGAATGCGGGTAATGTATAAATATGTTTATTTTTATACTTTTTTATACTTAAAAAATTAGCAAAAATGGCCTGTGCCACCTGTTAGCACGCGATAAAAACTACCCGCAAACAATGTGTTAACATGAAGCACATAACCCAGTTGCCTGGCATGTCTTTAAATGCACAAGAAAATATAGCTATTACTTATCAAATTATCGACTTATTTTATCTATGTGGCAAATATTAAAACTTGTCATATGAAATTGTCTGTACCCAACGGTAACCTCAGAGATGCCGAGCATGAATTTATTGGATTTTCGGATACTGGGCCTCTGCACCAGTAAGAAAATTAGTATCTTTAAAAACAATGAGTAAAGTTCATTTTGATTACTTGCATTGAACTAACAATGAGAAACAATAATTTCTTTGGAAGTTTCTTTTTCATTGTTTCACTTTCATTAAAATTCAAAAGCCAATGTTTTTCATCTTTAGTATCCCCTAACTGATAAATAGGCTTTTATTTTCATGATAGACTTTTATTTTTGAAACAGTGTTTTAAATTGTGGGTTACCAGCCTAATTTCTAAGTAATAAAATAGATCTCTTTGGTAATTAAAAAAATAGGAAATAGCACACATCACCTATTTCATTTAAACATAAAACATTCAAATGTTTTAAATATGTTGAACACATTTTTTAAACTAGTAGAAGTTATACAGTAGTTCCTGACAGTATAGAATTTAGTCATTTTCAACTGGATGACTCCCTCTCCCCACCCCACCCCCACGCAGATGTCTAGAGACACTTAGGTTGTTACTACTAGGGGGAAGGACATGGGTAGTAAGTTACTGGCCTTCTAGCAGGTAGAAACCAGGGCTACAGCTAACCATCCTACAACGTGCAGAACACACTCTACAACTCAAAATATTCTGACCCCAAATATCAACAATGCCAAATCAGAAAAACTCTGGTTTAGAGATAAGCATTCATATTGTAGGGAAAAATACTAAACTCTCTTTCAAAAGAATTAGAACTACCTAGTTTTCCCAGTATCATTCCCCATTGAATAGTCTTGGCACCTCTGTCAAAAGTCAACTGACCATATATGTGAGAACTGCCTTCTGGGCTTTCTAGTCTGCTCCACCCACAGGGTTATACTTATGCCAGTACCATAGTATTTTTGATTACCATAGCTTTGTAATAAGTTTTGAAATCAGAAAGTGTAAGACTTTCAACTTTGTTCTTTTTCTAGACTGTTCTGGCTATTTCAGAACAATTGAAATTATAAACTTCCAAATGAGTTTTAGTTTGGTTCTTCTGATTTCTAGGGGGAAGACGTCATAGGGATTTTAACAGAGATTGTACGGAACCTGTAGATAACTTTGGTTAATACCGTCACCCTGGGCTTTTCTCTGCCCCTCCCAGGTGCCTTTTACCTGGGAGTCTTTACTTTTTGTCTTTTTCCTAATAAACCTTTATTTTCTTTCTTAAACAAACAAACAAAAAAAAAATACTGTCACCTATTAAGTCTTCCACATTGATGAACACAAAAAAGGTGTTTTCATTTATTTACATCTTCTTTAATTTATTTTAGGAATATTTTGTAATTTTCAGTGGAAGTCTTTCACCTCTTGATTAAATTTATTTCTAGATATTTTATTACTTTAGATGTTATAATAAGTGGAACTGCTTTCTTAATTTTCTCTTCAGATTATTTATTGCTGGCATGGAGAAACAAATTTCAGGCATATAGAAACACAACTAATGTATGATATAATTTTGCTCAATTCATTCATTAGTTCTAGCAATTTATTTTCATTTATTTATATTTAATGTATGAGTACACCTTTCTCCCTCTGTATCTGTCATCTGGGGCAGTTAGCTAATCTGAGTAAAGTGAGAAATAAATGGAGGCAAAGCTGGGGACAACACCCAAATGGGAAACTCAGGCAAAAGTTGATGTTTAAGTCTGAAACCCCAGTACCTCAGAATGTGACCTACTTGGATACAGGGTTGGTACAGGTATAAATAGTTGAAATGAGGTCATATTGGAGTAGCTCAGTCCTTAATATGACTGATCTCCTTAAACAAGGAAAACAGCATATGAAGAAAGAGACACACAGGGAAAGAATAGTCATATGACTACAGAAACAGAGATTAGAATGATACCTTTATAAGCCAAGGAAAGCCAAGGTTGCCAGTAAACACCAGAAGTTAGAACAGGCGAGGAAGAAATGGTGTCTCAAGACTGTAACATAAAATCCTGTTTGAGTTTCCTAACTACTGGCCTGTTCTATAAATTTCAGGCTCCAGATGCAACTTCAGCTCTTGTCTGAGTTTCCAGTCCTTTATCTGCCTGACTTACAAATTTCACACTTATCAGGCCCCCATAATCAGATAATCAGGTTAGTCAGTCCCTTTAAACAAATAAATAAATAAATAAATAAAGATACCAGCTGTTTCTCCAGGGTGCGTTGTCTGATACAGAAACTATGGGAGTAGTTGGATAAATGGGGGAAGGGAAAGAGTAGAACTGGAAGTCAAAAAATAAAATACCTACTTTCTAATTTTACTGATGATCTACATAAAAACATCACTGAACTGGTTCTTAATTTTGGTACTTCTTACAGACTCAGAAAGAACTGCAATTGTTAATAAAAAAAAAAACAAAAACAGGATAGTTAACTGGGTGATAGTGTAAGACGGTGGTCCTCAGGAAAGGGGACTGTCCCAGGACCCCACCCCCACCTCAAGCCAGAGAGAGGCAAGACACCTAGGACTATGAATCCCAGAATGCCATCATCACCGAAGAAAGGATACTGAGGACTGAGGGAGGAGTTAGGGAGGGGTTTTGGGACTTAAAAACCAGATCTGGGAGGTTGGACGGGGGTTAATGTTCGTGGTGTGGGTTTGCCAGAGTTTTTCCTGAGTGGGCGATAAGATTCTAGCTCAGCGGAACTGGTAGGACGCACTCACCAATTTATTTTTTATCTTTTTCTTTCCCTTTTTGTAAATAAACCCTTTTATTAATTTTATTGTGTGTGTCTGCAGTTGAGCCTTTTAGGTACCACTGAAGCACACGGGTGAGAACCCAGGCAGGCACCCCATTTATATCGGGGTTGCCCTGTAACAATAAGACACTTACTTTGTATAAGGTTTGCAGAAAGAGGGTGAAATATTGATACAGAGGTATGTGCTTATGGGTGTATATTCACACACGTGATGTGGTGTCCTCATACTTGCAAGTCCACATACTAAAAAAATTTTATCCAAATATTATACCGTGATACCTTCACTTTGTCAGTTATTCATGCCTTTAACTTTATTAGAGTATAAAAACACTGTGTTTACTATAAAAACTGTGTTTCTAGTACTGTCCCTATACATTTGGGCCAGTAGATTTAGCTAGAGAATTAAAATGAGATGGTTAATAATGATGAGCTTAGTTTCTTATTAAGAAGTTACTGAAGTCCCTGATTGTACACAGCGTGTTAGGAAGTGCTCAGGGACATGTGCCATGAATAAAAGCAGCTTAAGCTTCACTTTTTGAGGGGAAATAAGTCTGGGGAGCCGAAATAATAAGTTGGGAAGTCAACAAATACTATGAGTTCAACAAGGGAGAGACTTGACCTAGAGTGACCACTAAAAGAGATAAACCAGAAGAGGAAACTGAAGCAAGAGTGAGACTGAGCGAGCACAGAAAACACAACTTTCTAGAAGATAGAGTAAAAATAATGAGACCAAAATTCCATCAGTACCTTTGGGGTACAAGGAACATCATTCTGAAATGAATTCACGTGAGGATTTCTAAAAGGTATGGTTGGAATGTTTTGATGATGCTGAGTGCCAGGTTGAGACACTGCTTTTGTGTGTCACAGGTGCAGGGAAGGCTTTTTAGGAGAAAATCTGGGAAGAATAGTGACCAAGTATTTACCAAGCAATATGAAGGGAAGGTAGAATGAGAGATATCTGAGGTAGCTGTTGGAAGAAAAGGGGTACTTTCTCCTAGTGAGGCAAATAAAAGATCTACAGTCCACAGAGTCTGCTTTTTAATGTAAAAGTTCATCTTAACAAATTTTAAAATATAGGTACTCAAATTTCAACTGACTCCTTGCTTTTAGAATGCCTCAAAACAGAAGTTTATCATCTTAAAAGCTTAAAAAAAAAAAAGAAACTGAACTTCATTTTTAAAAAAAAGTTACGATACAATACAAAGAAAATAGTAATTAGAACACACCAAACCCATAAATCCTCTAAATGTATTATGGTAAACTGAAAAACAAAGCAATGGACTAAAAATCCCATTTGGCATAAACAGAAATTGAGATTTGGGACAGCCAAGATTTCAGAGTCAGTAAGCAGCAGAATGGCTTTGAAGCCATCCTATTAAATCTGACAATCTCCTCAAAAAAAAAAAAAAGATACCTTAAAAACTGCATATCCAGACGAATATAAAAAGATGACATTTAGAGGGGTTTCCCTTAAGAATGTTTTGAATGTAGAACAAAACACCAACCTGAAACAGTACAAAACAACACTGGCAATCTGCCGTTACTAAAAGGAACACATACGCGAGAAGTTTTTAAAATATTAACAGATGATATTTTTAGAAGGTAATCAAACAAAAGTATATGAACTAGTCTCTACCCTCATTATACCATGTTTCACAGCTCTTGAAAATTGATTAGTGCCTCCTCTCCCATGAAAATATATGCATAAGAAATGGGATCATATTTATGTACACCTCTACTTTTTTTATGTGTTGTTTTTGATGATTTATCTTATTGGGCCATTTTACCAATTCTAGAATCATAGAGCAAGCAGAATCCTGCAGGAAGTAAACCATAATAAAGAGAAGTTTGGGCTTAATTCTAAGAGCAATGGGGAGCCACTGAAGAGTTTTTAGATATGAAGGTGAGCTGATCAAATATGAATTTTGAAAAGATCTCTCTGACCACTGCATGGAGAACAGACCAGTGCAATAAATTAGAGAATCCAGAACAACACATAATATAAACATAAATATGAATGTAAATATAAATTATAGAAATACAATATAGGACAAAATAGGTTCAGAGGTCTTGATATGATTGGCTGCCAGACTCCCATAGTTGCCAGGTTGCCTTGGGAAGCAAAAAAAAAATTCCAAACACAAAAATAGCTACTAATGAACTTAATGATTTCCAAAATTAGTTTCTATCACACATCCCTCCCAAAGTAGCATGAGTCTCGCCAGCCAGTCCATTTCACCATTGCCCTGTCAATCTCTCAATGATTAACAGATATTTCAATTACAAAGCATATCATACAAATCAGGTATAAAGTAGAAGTGCAAATCTTCCAAAAGATAAAGGTCTTCATGAAGCCAATGGAATGATAAGAACTATTTCCAAACACTGGCAAAGCCACTGGCAAAAAATGAAGATTTGAGATGGACACAGACTAGGAAAGAGTATGAAGAACCTTAGTGGAGTGGTATGTTCTGTATCCAGACACGTTTGCTGTGCTACACAGGTGTGTGTATATAGTAAAAATTTATCAAACTGGCTGTACACTTAGCTGTGTGTAAATTATATTCTGGGGGCGTAGGGGGCTGCACACCAGGAGAGATGATCATCCTCCTTCCAAGAGTTACAGATGAGAAGCCTAGAAATCCTATGGCCTGCCTGCTACCAGTGTGAGGAAGAAACACACTAAAGATGGCCAGCAAGCCATGGTTCTCAAGCACATGGGTGAGCTACCAAGTACATGTGTGTGGTGTCCACTCCCCCTCTAGACTTCCAATGATAAATACTAAGTTTTCTTAATGATTAAGTACTTCAAGTCTATTTCCTGTAGCTGAAAGCATTTTAACAGATATAATCAGTTCATAATTGATGGAAACTAATAACAAAGATGAAATAACACAAGGTCAAAAGAAAATAATCTGAAAATTCAAATAAAGCCCCTGCCTGGAAAAAATTACTTTCTCTAGGCTCATACTAGAAAGTCTATCATAACATGAAGGATATAGCATAGACCTATCTTGCAATTTTTAAAGAAAAATTATGCAAAAAAAAAAAATACCCAACACTTGATCCACTCTTCTTCTAAGAATTTAACACATAGTTGCAACAACCGTAACATGAATGTTTTCACAATTTTGTGTCATTTTTCAAGATTAAAGCCAAATAAAGTCTTTTCTCCCCAACTCTGCTCTCTCTGAATTGTTGCTCCCATTCTAGGGGACTTCAGTCTACATGGCCTTGTTTTTGTACCAGTTATTTTCAGAACATAAAGAAGAGTTATATGATGAAATCATAAAGAAAATTAAATTATTCACTCACACATCAACATTTATAGAATTCAAATACAGATTTCAGTCTATAGAAGTTAACCATTACAGAGAGGCCCTATGGAGTACAGATTAAACATTGGGCTCTGTAACCAGACTGCTTGGGATAGAGTCCCAGTTCTATTTACTAGTGGGTGATCCTGGGCAAGTCAGTTAACCCTCTGTGACTCATTTCCTCATCTATAAAATGGAGATAACAGTTCCTACTTTATAAGCTGTTAGACAAGGAGTAATGCATGTAACGTATTTTAGGTATAAGTACTCCAACAACTGTTACTGTATTTCAAAAGTTAACAAAACTAAGTACTATAAATGCCAACTCTGGAACTAATTAGCAAAGGAAAAACTCTTTTAATATCACAAATTTTGCTTAAATACAAGTACTTTTTTGTTGTTTTTTACATTTTAAAAAGGACAGGTTTATTAGGAAAAGGAGAAGAGAGGCACCTGCATAGTCACAGACAGAGAGCTATTGTACATATATTTTAAACAATGACAACGAAAAGTGAGGTACAGTAAAAATGAACATTTAAACTGCTAAATATACCACTACTTTACCTTATCAAGCCTACTAAAAAGAAACTAATGTTGATGTACTTTACAAAATATGATATTAAAAATCTATACATATGGAGAAAAATGGATGGATAACTCATTATTACCAGAGGGTCAATTCTCTCCCCATCCATTAACTTACCACAATTTTAATTAAAACTCCAGTAAGTTTGGGGTATAATTTATCTCATTTTTATTTGTTTTCATTGATGAAGATTGTAAAACGACCCTTAAAGAACAGATTTAATGGAATTAATGCCATCTAACAAATCTATAAAAAGTTTTGAGGGCCTCCCCGGTGGCGCAGCGGTTGAGTGCTGCGCTGTGCAGCTGTCGGCCGCAAGCGATGCTGGTTCGACGCCCAGCCGGGGAGAATCCCACATGGTGCGGCAGACCTCTCCTGCCTCGCCCGCTGCTCCCCTCAGCAGTGGATTTCTGATCTGCCTGTTCTGCTCCCCACTCTGTCTCTGGTGAACCCTCTCACCACCCCACGCCTCTGGCCTGTACCCCAGCTTGTATACATAAATAAAATTCTTTAATAAAAAAAAAAGTTTTGAAAAATAAAAAGAACATTAGCTTCCCTTATTTAATGTTACATTACAAAGTTAGAGAAATTAAGACAGTGAGATACCACCACAGAATTGGCTATATAATGAGTCAAATGGAACTAAGTATTTATGGGAATTCAGAACACAACAAAGGTGACATTTTAAATCATTGGGAAAGGATGGACCATTCAACAAATGATGCTGACAAATGATGAAATATTTAATACCTTATGTCAAAATAAATTTCAGGTGACTTAAATCAAAATATAAATGAAACCACAAAAGAAGCATAAGAAAATGAAGGTGAACACAAACATAATTTTATGTTGGGGAAGGCATAAGACCAAAGGTGGAAACCATAAAGGTAAAGAGACAGATCTGACATGAAACTTTAACACTTTTACACCAAAAATAAAATTGAAACAAGTCACAAATTTAAAAGATACATGTGGAAATAGATTTACACCATGGCGCCCAAAGAATCACACCTTAATAGTCCTCCACACTGACTCTAGATTTCACTAAATGACTTGCTTTTGGCCAAGAAGACATAAGGGAAGGATGCAAGCAGAGGTCTGATAAGAACTTTCAGAGGGGGCATCACTTCACAGAAGGTAGTGCTGTTACTAAGTGACAGACACACACACCACATGAGCCAGGCTAACAAATGAAATATCTGAGTCCAGGTGAGACGAGCACAACAACTGCCCAGGCCATACATATATGCTTATTTATCTCACATTAGGTAACTGGCACGAGAGGACTGCACTATAAAGAGTTATTTACTAAAGGTGTCATAAATCATTTCAAGAAAAACTGAACATCTCACTGTATAAACAAAGCACATGAACATATAAGTCACACAAAAACAGAGATGTCCAAAAAAATACAAGAAATGTTCAACTCTACTATTAATCAAGGAAATTACAAATTAAAAAATGAGATCACACCTTTGCCTAAAAGATTGGCAAAGATTAAAAAGGCTGTTGGGTCTCCCTGGTGGCACAACGGGTTAAGCTATGAAGCTGTCCAGAGCCACGGCAGACAAGTTCAATACCTGGCCAGGGAGATTCCCACATGGCGCAACAGACCTCTCTTGCCTTGCCTGCTGCTCCCGTCAGCAGTCAATCTGCTTGTTCTGCTCCCCATTCTGTCTCTGGTGAATCCTCTCCCCATCCCACACATCTGGCCTACACCCCAGCTTGTATGTACAAATAAATAAATCTTCAAAAGAAAAAAAAGGCTGTTAATGCCAACTTGGTCAGATGGTCAGAAAATAAGGAAACCACACTCATCTACAGCTGTTAATCTGGTAATATATTTAAAAAAATGTTAACACCCTTTGATGTAGAAATATTATTTCATTTATTATTCACTCACTACCCATTGCATACTCACAGAGACCTGAACTGAGATCAAAGAATACAGCCATCAGACAGGACCCAATGACTCTGGTTTTAATATGAATCTGGCTCTTATTCTGAGAGCATAAATGTGTCACTGATGAGTTTAGCAGGGGAATAACAATTCTGATATTCACTTTAAGATCTTTCTAATTAATGCATTGAGAATCAGGGACAAGAATGGAAATGAGGAGCCACTAATTATTCAGGTGAGAGTAACAGGGACCTAGACTTGAGGAGTGTAAGTGACATGGAAAAAAGCAAATAAGAAGTAGACTTGAAGGACCTATGATAGCGAAAAGAGAAAAGAAAGAAATATTACTCTTTGATTTTGCTTCCAGGAATCTCTCCTAATATATTAAAAGATGTTCACAGCAGTATTTTTTACAGTAACAAAAATAATGGAAAAAAATCTAAAAGTCCATCCTAGGAGATCAATTAAGTAGATTAAGGTCATTCAAAACTTAGTGAAAACACTATGCAGTCACCTAAATTCTAGAGATCTGTATTTAGTGACAAGAATGATACAGAAAGGGGCCACTTAGAAAACACGTAGTATAATTTCACTTTTAAATGTATGATCTCACTTTTAAAACATACTCATACATATACAAGTGCATTTATGGCTCCATATATGCATTATTAAAAGTCTAGAAAGTTTCAAAGTAACAAAATCCTAGATGGTTTGAATTTGAATTACTAACATCTTTATACTTTTCCTAACTTTCAAAATCTCTGCAGACCCTTCATAATGTAAGGGGAGGGAGGGATTTCTTAAAGACTAACCAGACATTTATTTGGACAATACTAACTGGTTCATTTTTATTAAAACACTACAAATACAAAGATTAAAGAGACAACAAAGAAATAAAAATAACTCTAAGCTTTAAATGAATACTTGTGAGTCATAAATCTTAAGTGTTAAACACAGAAATTAAAATTCTGAAATATAATGTGAGATGAGAAATTTGGGAGGATTGGAAAGGATGTCTCAGAATGACTGCAGGACAAATCAAACACTCAAATATAACCATTATTTAATCATTATAAAACCTGAAAATCTCTTCACTGTACTATATAAAACAAGCAATTTGGATTCCCTTGAGATTTGACCTACAGAGCTATTCATTTTATTTCACTTATGTTCTGGATTCTTTTTAAGCTTCTTCCCTACCAAGCTGGCACATATAACACAAAAAAAAAATCACATATAAATACCAAAAAGGAGAATGAGGTACCTCCAAAGCACAGTCAAAGGTAGTCATTTGACTTCATATCATCAGATATATAAGATACTCACACCAGATGTTCTAATAGGTTTTAACCACTGGAGAAATATTCAGTTCATTTAAAAATGTAATCAAAGCTATTTCATTCCCCCAAAGACTATACTTTCTTTGGTATTTGAGATTATTATAAACAGAACTAAGAAAAAAAAATCACCATTCAGAGGAGTTTCCTGAAAATTCTGAGAGATCTGCTTCACCAATTTTATCAGTGACATTCATCCTCACTTATAACAACAGAGTTACCAGAAAAATGACCTTAGCATGAAGACAGGTCTCCAAATTTGTTCAGTCTCAAGTGCACCACTATCAATGTTTCCACTTCAGTCCTCCCACTTGCCTAGTTTCCCTACAGAAAAGTCAAGTGATAAAGTCTTCAGTCTCTATTCTTTGAAAAAAAAAAAAATGTTGATTTAGAATATTAATGCAAAATACCAAAAAAATCAAAAGCAACGTAAAGCAAATGAGACTCCCTCCTGTTATTATTAAGTGAAAATAACACAAGAATGGGAGAGTGAGGGTTGAGATTTAATTCACACACCATCAAATCCACCATTTTAAAGTATAAAATTCACTGTTTTAATTATATTCAGAGTTGTGCAACAATCACCACTGTTTAATTCCAGATCATTTTTATCATCCCAGAAAGAAACCCTAAACATACCCATAACAGTGACTTCCATTCCTCCCTCACTGTCCCCGGCAACCACTAATGTACTTTTTGTTTCAGTAGATATGCCTAGGCACCACATTTTATATCAATGGAACCAGACAATATGTGGCCTTTGTGTCTGGTTTCTTCAGTTAGCATAATGTTTCCATCCAAGTTGCAACATGTATCATTATCTCACTCCTTTTGATGGTCAAACAGTATTCCATCACTTCACTATACCACAATTGTTCACCCATTCATTTGCTGATGGACATTTGGGCTCTTTCCACTTTTTGCCTATTATAAATAATGCTGCTATAAACACCTGTATATGAGTTTTTGTGTGTTCATATGTTTTTATTTCCCTTGGGTATATACCTAGAGTAAACTGTTAGGTCATATCTAACTATGTTTAACTTTTTAGGGACCTGCCAAACTGTTTTCTAAAGCAGTTGCACCATTTTACATGGTTTTCCACATTCTTTAACAAAAATTTCAAATATCAGATTTTGATAAAATCAGGAATTCACAGAAGCAACGCATTTTATGTGCCAACTGTTATGCCATGGTTTTATGTAATTTTTTTAATTTCCCAACAACTCTTTAATGTAAAAATTTTCTCCATTTAACAGAATCAATTCAAATCTCAAAAACTGTAGTCTACCCAAAAAACAATTAGTTGGTAAATGTCAAAATAGAATTCAAATTCAGGATGACTTCAAAGCCTGGATTCTTTACTGTCAACACCATGCAACTACTATACTTAGATAGATGCACAATGCTTTATGCCAAAAGGATAAAATGATGTGACAATTAAATTATTAGAATGATTATATAACAGAAGAGTCCTGATGCACATAAATTTCCTGAAAATTAAGTACTCCCTTGAAAGATCAACCCCCTTGTTTATTTTCTTTAGCAAATTATTTCTACGTGCAGAGTTAAACCTATCTATAAATCACCTAAGCAGTGGACAAAGTAGCTTCTCCAATCAAATTTGTATGTACTGACCACAAAAATCTGAATTATTTTCTACTAAAAAAAACCACACTCATGTTGAAGCCCTACCCCTCAATGTGACACATTTGGAGATAAGTTTTTAGAAGGTAATGAAGGTTAAATGAGGTCAATACAGGTGGAGTCTAATCTGATTGGATTGGTGATCTTGTAAGAAGAAGAGAGAACTGTGTCTCCTGTCTCTGTCTCTGTCTCCCCCACCCAAGTGAGAACACACCAAGAAAGAAGTCAAGTTGACAGGCTGCAAGCCAGTAAAGAAAGTCCTACCAGAACCCAACTACATGCATGGCCTGACCTTGGACTTCCAACCTTGAGAGCTTCGAGAATATAAATTTCTGTGGTTTGGGTTACCCAGTCTATGGTATTTCACTATGGGCAGCCCAAGCTGACTGATCTTCCCTCATGAATAGCGTGAACTATCCAATTATTGGTGCTTTAAGCACTGAAAAGAATCAAAACAAAGCAGACCTTAAATAGAGCAGAAATAAGTCAAACCAACAGACATACACATGTTTGTCACTCAAAAATATTTACAAGTCCCATGATCAAAGAGACTAAAAACCAGAATGATGATCCCTCTATTAATTCAGGATTTAGTGAAAAAGTCAAGCAAGTGTAGTATCTTCCAAAGGGTTATGGAGCTAGGCAAGTCTGGCTTTTCATGGCCACTTCTGAACTTTGTGTTTTAGAACTCTATAAATATGAAAACTGAAAAGAAAAAAAAAAAAACAGTGGTTAAAAAAAAGAGAGAGAACAAAATACAATGAGATAGAAAAATACCCCATGTTCATGGATGGAGAGAATTAATATAGTCAAAATGGCCATCCTACCAAAAGATTCAATGCAATCCCTAGCAAAAATCCCTATCAATGACATTTTTCATGGAATTAGAATTTTTAAAAAAAGCACTAAAATTTATATAGAGCCACAAAAAGACTCCAACTAGCTAAAGCAATTTTGAGAATTAAAAAAAAAAGGAGGCATCCTGCTACCCGATTTTTTTAATTTAATGTATATATTTTTATTGTTATTTATATCTTTTACATTTTGTATTCCCCTTGTGCTACCCAATTTTAAACTATATTACAAGGCAAGAATAATTAAAACAGTATGGTACTAAAATTAAAATATACAGATCAAAGGACAACATCAAGAGGCCTGAAATATGTCCACACAACATCAACATCTAATTTACAACAAAGGAGACTACACAATAAAGAAAGAAAAATCTCTTCAACAAATGATACTGAGAAAACTAGACAGTCACATGTAAAAGTATGAACCTGGATCACTCCCTAGCTCTATAAAATAAATTCAAAATTTAGTAAGGACTTGGATGTAAGACTTGGCACCATAAAAAAAAAAAATACAATGAAGACAGGTCTTTGGGAACTTGACCCCAAAAGCAAGGGAAATGGAGCAAATATAAATAATTGGGACTGCGCTATATTAAAAAAATTTTGCAGAGTTAAAGAAAATAGCTGACTAACAAGACAGCTTAGTGAATGCGAGAAGATATTTGCATATCATACATCCAATAAAGGTATACAAAGAAGTCATCCAGTTTAACAAATAAAACCCAGTTTAAAATGGGCAGAAGATCTGAATAGACACTTTTCCAGAGAGGATACAGAGATGGCCAACAGCCATATGAAAAAAAAAAAATGTTCATCACTTATTAGGGAAATGCAAATCAAAAGCACAATGAGATACCAAAGACTGTTTTACAACAAGTGTCTGGTTTACATCAAAAAGACTGTTAAAAACAAGTGTCAGGGAGGATAGAGAAAGAGGAATATTTCCTGTAAGTTGGAGATGCAGCCATTTCAGAAAGCTGTATGGACTGCCCTCAAAAAAAAAGTAAGCTAAAAATAGAACCATATGATCCAGCCATCACTCTCTGGGTCCAAAGAATATGAAATCATCAACTTGAAGAGTTATATGCACCACAATGTTTACTGCGATATTATTCACATAGGTAAGATATGGAAACAACCTTAGAGCCCATGGATAGATGATTGGATAAAGATATGAAATATAGACACACACACACACACACACACACACAATGGAATACTATTAAGCTGAAAGGAAAGATGAAATTTTGTCATTTGCAGCAAAATAGAGGAACTCAAGCTAAATCAGTCAGAAAGACAAATACTGTATGATTTCACCTATGTGATTAAGCACATAAAAGGACAAAACAAAATAAAAACAAACTAGTTGATATTCAAAACTAAAATGAGGTTACCAGATGCAGGGGAGGGTGGGTTTAATGGATAATGGACACTGGCGGGTATTTTGTTCTGTTTTCAAAATAAACTCTAACCTATCCTTGTGGTCAGGATGCTGGATTTTGTGTTTGAGTTAAATAACTTTACTAACATTTACTATGTCAAATACTATTATTATACTCACTGCAGCTTAAAGAGCATTACAGGTGTTCCAAAGATAGTATTGTTATTGTTAGTGAATATAACTGGAAAAGAACCACCCAAAGTCAAAAATTTATATAAGCATGCATTGCCAACCAAATAGTTTGCTGGTGCCATGAAAATTAAAATGCAGTCCCTGCCTTCAAGGATTTTACAATAAAGACTGACAGACAGATCCAGATAATAATAGAATGCAATAAACACAATTGCAAAAAACATTCAGGGGCACAGGGACTCACAGGGATAGCTGGGAGGTAGATAAATAAAGTACTACTTCCAAGTTTGTTTTTGTGCTTTCTATTCCCAAAAACTCCAGAAAACAGGCCTCCCTGGTGGTGCAACAGGTTTAGTCTCTGCACTATGAAACTATCCACAGCCACTGCAGCACAAGTTCAATCCCCTGCCAGGGAGCTTCCCACAGGGAGCAGCAGACTGTCAGACTGTCTCCCAGCCACTCTCCTCAGCAGTGTACTTCAGAAGATCCACCTGTTCTGCTCCCCACGCTGTCTCTAGTGAATCCTCTTACCACCCCCTACACACACCTCTGGCCTACACCCCAATTCTTGTACACATAAATAAATCACTCAAAAAAAAAGAAAAAGAAAAGCAAACTCCAGAAACGTGTGTGGGGAAGCATCCACTGAGGTTAAAACTCAGTTCAGATTCTCTTTTCATTTTTACTTTCACTCAATTCCAACCATCAATTTCAAAGAAATAGGAGTTGGGGAGAAAACAGCAACTTTTAAGCTAGCACAAGAAGAATTTGAATATGTTCTCCCCCTCCCCCACAATCAGATAAAAACTGAAAAACATTTTTATAGATCCTCTTTATCATGGGGTAAAGATAGGGTGTTTTACAAATTATACAGTCACCTCAGATTTAAGTTGTGTATAGGATAAGAAACCAAAGCTATCAGTCCTGTATGTAATTTCTTCTACACAACTCAAGCGGAGCTTGCCAAATTACTTTGCTTATTCCAACAGTGCTAACAACGTATCTAAAACTTTGACTACAGGATAAACGTCAATGAATTTGCCCCTTTAATCCACACTTATTCAAGATTTATTCACTTAATAAATACCTACAATGCAAAACACATGCTTAAGAACACCGCACTGTAACATTCAAAAAATGCAAATCTGGCTCCTGTCGCCAAAATAAATTCTGTGGAAAAGTCACACATCCCAGAACTGCAAGTATAAATCAAAACCCTTACTAACAGAGAAACTACTATTTGTATCCATCCTTTCATGGATATCTCACTTGACACTTGACACAGCAATCCTGTGAAATAATAAAATTATCTCCATTTTTACCAGTTTGCTCAATTAACAACTCAGTCTCATATAAAACGTGGAGTGTAGGAGCCTTGATTTACTCTAAAGTGTAAATTAAACTTATTACCATAAATGAAGGTAACAAAATCATAAAAAAGTACTTCAAAGACTCTAAATATACACACAGGAAGAAAACTTAATCAATTTCCTCACCTATAAAATAAGAAGGTTGGACTAGATCACAAATGCTTAAATAAGTAGCATACCAGGAAACACTCTCCACTGTCTCAATCAAACATTACTAATCACTGACATTTTCCCACCAAACCCTGAAATGCATCTATGACCTTATCAATATGGCAGTCATTACCAAATAGAGAAGCGAAATTTAATCCACTTGCCATCCTTGAACTGGTTGAAGCCCAAAAAGTTAAAGCAATTTAACCGAAAGTTGTATATAAAAAGTCTAAATAAAACAAGTTAGACTTAAGTAGGCTAGTCCGTAACTAGGCACTGAAACAAGATGAGTAACATAACTGTGTAACATTTTTAAGTATATAAAGCACCTTCTCTTCCACTGTCATTTGACCCTCACTACCCTGTAAAGAATTACCCCTATTTTACATATTTTGAAATACAGATCAGTGGAATAATGTGACCAGCTCAATGTCATCCAGCTAGTATCAGAGGCTTGGACAAATCTTCACTACTATGCCTTTTTACATGGAAATGTCAGTGACTGGAAACCTGGGCTAACATGACCCAGAATGTCAACTCAAAATCTTCTGAACTCCTCTTAAGTCACTAGGCTATATGCAACTGTTTTAAATCAGACAAACTCCTCTTTCAATGGAAAAAAAAGAGAGAGAGAGAGAGAGAGAAAATCTTGAGCAGGTAACCAAACAGTTAAAAAAAAAAGCAATTATTTAAAAGGCATATACTATATTAATACTACATATATACTTAATCACAAATCATCTTTTACTTCTGAAATATTACATACAAGAAAAATAATAGAAACAAAAAGTTGAATATTACACTAAAAGTATGTCTTGAGTCTTAACCCTTTGTTTTCTATGAGAAATATAGTTTCTCATTTTAAAAATTCTTTTCTTTAAGCAAAGTATTAAGAAAGTAATTTTACCTAGGTTTCTTTTTACATGAAGAAGAATGCCTATAAAATTGTTTGAGGAATGTCAGTTCCCTTCTGCATAAGGATTATTCCATTATATCACAATGAGCACTCTATTCCTAAAATTAAAATCATCTGAGAGATCTTATCACAAATACTTAAACCACAACATATTCTTCATATCCTCTCTACATTCTGATCAACAAGTGGATATTCTTACCCATGCATTCCTATCTCTGGATGGCTTTTAAAACATGATAACTATCCTTAACATAACTGAAAAAAGACTAAGAGTATAACATTTATGTCCTATAATACTTGAAAGCATCATTGAGACTAAGTCAAATATTAATATAATCTGAAAAGCCCTCTTAAGCACCAAGCTATCTCAAAGCTTTTTGCAAGCAGCATAGGAACCTTTTACCCCCCAACAGACTGTGCTACTTAAACAGGCACCTAAGGAAATGTTGTGTACATGAGTTAATCAAACCACCTATCAAACAATCCAGTGCCTTCCAAAGTGAAAAGTTGATCCTCTTTTCTGCTCTTAAATTATTCAAAATTAGCCAACAAAGTATTACTGCAGACTGCCTGAATAAACTTTTCAGACCTGTGTGCCGTATTCTATATTTATGCTACTGGAAAGCATCAGAATAATTCCTCCCTCTCTACACTTAATAAGGAATAGAGTAGAAAAAAACTTTTAAAATTACAAACTTTTTACTAAAAAAGTAACCTACAAGTGAAGATGTAATTTATTTGTGAGATTGACAACTGCACATGAAAAAGATCAAACGTCACTGAATCCCAAAACTTCTAACTTTTTTCCCATTCACAACCTCTAAATCAGACAATCTTACAATCATTTTCCCTTAAAATAGCCAACTTACTCTGTTTTTCAACATTTAGCTTGATGTTGAGATAAATTAACCCAAAGTTTCTAATAAAAATTGCTAACTTCTGTCAGCAAGACCGCTATTGCATGAACTCTTTAAAGCAGAAATCAACAATATATAGCACAACAGCTATAACACTACAAGTTTTATCACACTTCCTGAGTTTTCAAGGACTTTAGTAACTTGATCAAAAAAAATGCTCAAATGTATGGGGCTTAAGTTTTTCAAGTCTCATTTTACAAAGATTATGTTTTGGGGGATGTATGCCACAACTACATTTTGAGCTGATCTATTACATTTGAAAATAATATTCGAAATCACTAAGGAAAAGGGGTCACTTAGAGACAGTCTCATTAAACACAATGTTTAAGGCCATCATAATAAAGGTCTGTAACTTGGGAGTCAAAGAAAAACAATTCAAATTCACTGTAAGCTGAAGTGAAAACCGCACAGCTACAACACAAAATATTTTTTTAAAAGGTCAAGTGTTCAACTTTGACAGAGAAAATAATAATAAAGTTTAAAATGGAAACTGCTTGAATTAAGAAAGAATTCCAATGACATGACATTTTCTTGCCAAGGCGAAGGAATTTGGCTATATCATTCAAATCTCACTGTATTACATTATAAAGGTCTTGGCAACGGTTGGACATTAATCTTTAACACAAAGGAGATTCAAATCCAAATGAACTGTAAGACTATCTCTTCCAGGAGACAGAAATGGGAGTAATTTACTTTACCCACAATTGTTTAACCTAAAAGGAAGGCCTGTAAGGATGATAACGCAGAATGGATCTGCCTTCAGTCTATCATGTCCCATTTCTCACGAAGTCTTGCACCAATCCAAAAAGAGCAGGTTATGGACACAAAACAGGGTTAGGAAAGGCTGAAAAAAATTTCCAGTGAATGACAAACCACATCATGGCTCTTACACAATTGGAGAAACAAGAAAGAAAAATATCACACCATATGTCTCGTCGTATCGATTTTAAAAAATGTTTGACGCCGTATATTCAATTCTTTGGGGTTGAAAAAATAATTTAGCTTCTGTCTTACTGATTACAGAGAAAAGGGGGAAAGCAGCTGCTGCAATGCAACACAGGCTGCTACAGAGGAAGGAGAGAAAGGGTTTTCCAAACAAATCCCTCCCCGCCCGGGTTTACAACCACAAACAACTTACCTATCCCAGGTTTTCACCAAACCCCCCCCCCTCCGGCCCAAACCTAGTAATTTCTCTCCCTTCCCCCACAATCGTGAAATTTCACCTTTCACAGCTCCTTCACCTACCACTATCGGAGCACTTTATTACCCGCAGAGATTTCAGATCTTTCCAACTTTTCTTCCTTTTTTAATTAAACTCGAGAGTTTCGTAATAAAAGTGCACGACGTTTTTACATATATACGGAAAAATACCTGTTTCCAAGCAACGTGCACGCTTCGATTCTCGAACCCCTCCCCATTTCCCAGGTTTGGCTAGCAAAAGCGGGGGGGGAGGGAGCCGGGAGCAAATTAAATTTAGGAAGGGAAATCCGGGGCGTAAGAAGAGCATTTGAGGAAAAATGAAAGAACGTCGAAACGAGAACCCCCAGTAAGAGGGGTTGGGAAGGGTTACAAGAAAGAAAGAGAAATCAGAAGGGACAAAAGGGAGAAGGGGGAGAAAGAGACCGGAGACCGGGGTAGTCGCGCCGGGCCGGGAGAGAGAAGGCGGGGTCCCAGGAAAGCAGGGATCGCAGCTCCCGCGGCACAATGGCCTGCGCGGCCCCCGCCCCGCGCGCCCCTCACCTCATGGTGCCGGCGGCGCCGAGGCTACCCCAGCAGCCGGGAGACGCGGCAGGCGCCGAGCCGAGGGGGGGTCTTTCCTCCAGGGGCGGGGACGCGGCTCGGAGACCGGAGACAAGTGTCCAGCTCTTCCCTCGGGCGACCAGGGGGCTACACCATCTCCTCGCACAAAGCCGAGGCGCCGGCCGGGAGTGTGAGAGAAGAGGGCGAAAGAAAGGCTGGGGAGGGGGCGGAGAGGCCGAGGCGCCGAGCGGGTCCCGCGGCAGCCGCAGCCTCCCACCTCCTCCTTCTCTCCTCCTCCTCCCGGAGCTTCCTCAGCCGCCCTCGGAGGGGTGTCCGCCGGGGCCGCGCGCCCGCCCGCCGCTCCCCAGGCCCGCGCTCGCCGCCGCCGCCGCCGAGGCCGTGTGCAACCGGCAGCTGCAGCAGCCGCGGGAGGAGAGTCGGGATCGCCGCGCGGAGCCCGGGAGGAGGCGGGGCGCGCGGCGGAGGAGCACGCAGGCGCCGCCCTCCTTCCCTCCTTCTCCGGGAGCGAGGGGGCGGCGCGGGGGGAGGGGA
The DNA here is from genome assembly GCA_004024925.1 of Scalopus aquaticus. Taxonomy (NCBI): domain Eukaryota; kingdom Metazoa; phylum Chordata; class Mammalia; order Eulipotyphla; family Talpidae; genus Scalopus; species Scalopus aquaticus. The sequence goes on along the minus strand of PVIJ01000453.1, from coordinate 12,260 downwards.
GCGGGGGGCCGGGTGCACCTCCAGCCGCCGGCCGGCCCCCCGCCGGACTGCGGAGAGCGGGGAGGGGCGGGAGCTGGCTCGGCGGCGTCGGGTTAGTAAAGGCTCTTTGTTGCTTCCCCACCCCGCCCCCTCCGGCCCCCTGGGATTGGGGCTGCCCCCTTCGCCGCTGCGCTACAGGGGTTCCTCATCCCGGGCTGTCCTTGACCAGCAACCTCCCGGTTGCGTCCCGCTCCCCCGAGGCTTGGGGAGTCCCCGGGTGTCCCCGCAACCGGGGTGCGGAGACCTCTGGGGCGCGGGAACTGCGGGCACCGGCGTGGGGAGCCGGGAGGCGGCGGCCGCGATGCGTGACGGGGCACGGGGCCGGGCCGGGGACTCCGGATCTGCCCGCGGCCGGGTGCCCTGGCGTGGAGCGTGTCCTCAGCTAGCCCTGTTGCTCTCTCAGGACGGGGCAGCGAGTCGGTGGGCACCCGGGCCAGTCTCACTGCCCAGTCCCAGCGGGCGGCTGCCCCCGGCGATACCCGCGGGATGGTGACGGTGTAGGGGGCTAGCGTATAAATGTGAAATCTGGGCATCATTGTTCGCTCCTCTCCTTCCCGAGAAATCCCAGCGTGTGTACCGATTTAACGAACTGATGTGCACACTATGTATAGGAATGACTTCATCCCCAAACTAACACAGCCAATTCGCCGGGAAACGCAGTAGTCGGGAGACGCGTGCGATACCGTGTGCAGCCACACGAGTGGAAGAAGAGAGATCTGGCAGTAAAATCGCTTTCATCGTCATTAGCAAAAAGGGAATTCCGGCCGTGGGGGGCGGGGAGAATGTGCACTAACGATAGTTTTAAATTTTGTCATTCACAAGGCCTAAAATCATCTCCTTTCAAAGGTAGATGTAAAATACTGACCAAGGAAACTCCTGTGCAGTCGATGAGGGTAGGGGAATGTCATCTAGGAAGTCAGATTCTATAGCTTGATGGGAGTTTTACGGTATCCAAAAACAAATCCAGTAATCAAATAAAATTTTAAACAGGACAGATTGCGAGCCTCTTGTAGTGCCAAGGAGGATGTATTTTCCATATAAAAGATGACTAGGATAGACAACCTTGTTCTACTGCTGCAGTATCTAATCCAAAATGGAGGACCTATCATGACTCCAGGAATTTATTCCAAAGTTTGGTGCAAATGTAAGTTGGGGTCATTTGTACTTCCAAGAAAAGTGAGCAAGTTATGATTAAACTTGGTCAATGCCTGACTTGACTGTGATAGAACTCTGTGGCCCAGTTCTAACAATAAAAAACTTCCTGGTTTCAGAGCTCAACACCAACCTATTTTCTTTCTGGAACCTGCAACCTCAAACCAACAGCCCTAGAAGAAGCAGTGACCTGGAGCAATGGCACTGGACCAGGGTGGCCTCAGGTAGTAAAAAGCACAGTGCCTCGCTTTAACATGATGTACTTGAATACTAATTTCCACCCACATATCTAATTGCAGCTTACCATGACAGGGCATTTTATTCAAGGATCTCCAAGCTCTGGAGAGAAAACAGCCTTGCCAGTCAAATGTCCTTATTGCCATATTACAAGAAGAGATAGAACTATAGAATTCAAGAACTGAGTGAATTAATGCAATAGGTACAATTAAAAAATAGCTACTGACTATGAGGTTCATTGTCTTAACATCAATAGTCACTGTAATTTATGTAACTAAAACACATGCACCTAAAATATTATTCTCCAAATTAACTGAAGAACATTTGCTGTGGAGGCCTTTTTCTTGGAAAAGTAATAAGACATATTGAATCATCCTGAAAAAAGTATTAATAAGACATATTCAGCCACAAAGAAATCACACCAATTTGCCTTAGTCCATTCATAGGAATACAGTAAATCCAACAGAGCTTATGTTTCAGGGAAAACTCTTACAAAGGGCCAAAGGGGGTGGAGACTTTGTTTTAATGACTCAAACTATCTCTTGCCAGAGACAAGAATCAAGGATATAAATTCCTTACAGATGACTCCATAACCTACTTCTCATCTGTGCAAGTTAATCCATCTTGCACTAAATAAGTGATATATCACACCATCTTTATCCTAACAGCAAATGTTTCAATGGTATGGGCACCAAATTAAACAATCCAAGTGGAAAACACTGTTCTTATTTTCTGTGTTTTAAAAGTGTACCAGCCAAGAATTTTGGCTGCCTGCAACCATTTCCATCCTTTTTTATGGCAACCTGCCAACTCACAAACAAGTTGGTCATACCATTGCCTTTGGATTTAGACATTGTGATGGGTGGCCTGACCTCCAAAGGTCATTTTGTGGAAGGGCAATTAGCTGGCTGTGACAAAATGTTATTGCTTCTTGTTCATATTTCGTTTAACAATCAAAGAGGGCAAAAGGGAAACTTGAGCTGGGAAATCACACACTAATTCAAGCCACAAAGGAAACTTTGTGGAATGTATTACCATATAGAATAAAGAATTTTAGAGATGCAAGGAATCTTAAGTCCAACCCACTATTTCAAAAAGGGAAAGTGAAGCCCAGAGAAGTAAATTACCCACAGTCACACAGGCCCTTTGTGATGGAACTGGCACTTAAACCAAGGGTTCCAGTTATTGGTACATTAACCTTCTACCACATCATACTACTTTCCTGTGGCACAAGCATCAATGAGTTTGTTACAGGGCAGGGGAAGGGGCACCCCAGAAACCCCAAACCTGCCCCTTCTAAATAGGTTCTGCCATCTGCCTCATCAAGATAAAGCATATAAGACCTTAAATAGAAAAGAAACTTTAATACAATTAGTGTAATAATACAAAAAAGACAAAGAATAATAGTTTCTAAACTAAGCACCCAAAGTTACCCATCACCTTGTGGACAAAAGTCCACCCAAATGGGATTGACCCAAAGCAAGGACCAAAAGCCTGCCATGAGTCTAAAGCACCTTTGGGCAGGGACCCATAGAAAAGGGTCAGAAACAGTCAGACAAGTCTGTGAGGAAAAGAGCAAAATCAAAATCAAGATCAATGTTGCCATTGTCGCCTCCCCACGGTCCCTAACCCACATCTGTCTCAATCAGTCCAGGCCAGTGCAGCTTCTTCACATGTCTCTCTGTTCCTTGTGCTTCTGGCTCTCCATCCTGCTTCCTTCCTTCTCCCCTTCTTTTTCTCTCTCCTTCTCCAGCTTCTTATCTCTCCTGCTCAGCTCCACCTTCCCTTGGGTGGGCCAGGGAACCTAGAACACTCCCCTTTTCCTGAGGACCACCCTCTTACAAGTTAAGGCAGTAAAAATTAAAGCTGATTTTTTTTCTCATTAGACCTGATTAAAAATTAGCAGAGATCCAGTTGGCTTGGTTGAATGATGGTAGTCATTTGAACTCTTCTGTCACAAAAGCTGGCCAGCCCAAAGCCCAGTGTCTGGCCCTCATGTAGGTGCCCATGTTTGAAAGGTGAATGAATGAACTAATGAATGAAGGAGGGAATGACTGCCCTCTCTAAGACTGAACTATTCATCAAAAGAAACATATTCTCTTCTTAACACTAAAGATAATGATCTCAACTTTGCCTCCCAGAACAACTCCCAGCTTTATATCACGGCAGGCCTGTCCCACCCCATAGGCATTCACAGCCATCGAAGGTTGGTCTACACATCTTTTAGCAGCCTTCACCCAGGTGTAAGATAAAACAAAACACGCTTCTGTTTAAAAAGGGGTTGCTGCAGGAGTGTTGTCAGTCTGGCTCTGAGAAATCTTTTAGAACATGCCTTGTTTAAATTCATCTGATAGCATCAGTGTAGGCTTGTCCTCCATTTAAGGGCATGAGGAGGATGCATGACTAATGCTACTCAGCAGTCAGGAAATCATTGCTCAGGATTGTAGGCATAGTCTCCCCCATCACCCAAAAAAGGATTCTCCCTTGAAAAATTAGGAGTTACTAAGGGATGGGTGAGAGTGAGAAGGTAGCTTGGAGTGAACATAATTGTACTCTTTCAACTTACATATGATGTTATTGTGTTTTCTTTCATGGCAGTTTACTTAAAATGTAATTTTTGTCTCCCTAAGAACAGAAAAAAATACTGTATAACATGATATTCCGGTAGGATTCAAGATATTTTTATTACTCATCTTTCAGCTTTAGCTGCCCATATATAATCTTGGTTCTAAAATATTACCAAGAGACATAGACATTAGAGGAAACTATTTGCCTCTTTGCCATTTGCATTTTTCTTCCATTTGTCACTTTTCTCCCTTCCAAATTAGGATTTATTTAGTTAATTTTATTTCTTCTTCCCTGGAGTGTCTTTCTTTTCCTAGTGTTACACTGTTTAAACTTGGCAGAAGATCCCCCTAGCCTCAACAGTATTAGTTGGTAGAGACCCTATGCTATAAATACATTATTTCCACAAAAGTCAACCTTGACTGCCATTTAAAGAATATAGCAAGTGCTTTAGGATTGAAAAGAAATGTTGCTGTAATAGAACTCTGAACTCATCTCTTATGTTATAAAATCTAGCTGGTAGTTGGAAAGAAGAAAAGAGTGGTTGTCTCTTTCTTGCACGGAATTGACTCCCTTGTCCCATTTTCTATAATCAAACTGAAGAATATCAGTCAATTATCTTACGGACATTATGATCATGTAACAACTGACCTTGGGGCATTTTCTCAAATGAGATCAGGAAAAAAGTTAAGAAAGAAAAGATTTTTTTTCTGGCTAATCACAGTAGAGAAGAAAGATATTACCACTAGGATGTATCCTGAACAAGTTATCTAAAATTAATTCACACTGCTTAACAGCACATCTTTTGTAGCTTTTATTGAGGCTTTCAGGTAAAGTTTTAAAGCTCATTAAAAATAACAGTTATCTTTCTCTTTGAAACTGTTGCTAAGCATAGTGAGGTGGCAAAATTCTAGTTTGAGAAATTATCTTCAAACCTTTTCCATTTTCTTGGGTTTAATGTCAAAATTCAATCTCTATTCAAGATTTTCTAAAGTTGAAAGAAAAGCAGCAATTTTAATTTCATTATGTTATTTGTCACATCAAATAACAAATTGATTACTTGGCCTGCAAACATTTTAATGCCCTTAGTTCATTTATCATTAGTACTAACTTATGATGAGGTTAGTTGGTCGGTACTCATTTTATACATGAAGAGTTTGAATCCTCTGAGTAGAGTAGCCAGTGGCTAAATATTTGGTTGTAAATAAATTGAATTGTAAGTCAAAAATTAAAGCATTGAAGGACAGAATTTAGTCTCTGTGTGTTCTCTCTTCTCTGTGTTGCTTTAGATAGAAGCCAGCATAAACAGGCTTGCCATTTGAAAACAATAATGTCCTTTAAGTCATAGGAATGTTAAGAGATGAATGTGGCTAAGTGATTGGTTAACCAGTAATGATTATTTGCTAACCTGCTGGACATTTACATACATTAACTGTTAATCTTCACAATAGCCCTAGGAAGTGGGTACCATCCCAGGGCATTTTTGCTCTGTGATGTAGCTTATAAAGGTGAGGCACAGAAAGGTTAAGAGAAGGCCTCCCTGGTGGCTCAGTGGTTGAGCACTGCGCTGTGGAGCTGTCGGCAGCTAGCGATGTTCGACGCCCAGCCAGGGAGAATCCCACTTGGTGTGGCAGACCTCTCCGGCCTCGCCCGCTGCTCCCCTCAGCAGTGTACTTCTGATCTGCCTGTTCTGCTCCCCACTCTGTCTCTGGTGAACCCTCTCGCCACCCCACGCCTCTGGCCTGTACCCCAGCTTGTATGTATAAATAAATAAATCTTAAAAAAAAAAAAGGTTAAGAGAGACTTGCTCAGCCACACAACTAGTAAATGTGAAAACCAGAAAGAACAGTTCTACAGGCCACACTCTTAATGTCTGTACCAGATGGCCTCTTCTATTTCACTTTACTTCCTTCAATTAAAAAAGAAAGGAAAAAGAAGACTCAGTGTCCACTTAGGAAATGGAAGTAGCAGAGTTAAAAGCAAAACAAATAAAATTCTCAAGTCTCACTGACTCTGCCACAAGTAGCAATAGCAATAGTCCATCTAGTAAATCATGGTATTCCCATTACCCAAGCTATAAATAAACCCCACCTTTTGGAGCCCAAGTGGTTAGGCTTGTACCTCAAGCAATGTAGGGAGTCGGTGAGTTAAATGAGTCTACAAACTAGGAAACTCCAAAATAATGGTGGTTATTTTTTTTTAAGAGCAATAATACAGAGACGTGACCAATAATCATTCATTCACCATACCTTCACCTTAGGGAACCCAGACATAAAGGTAGCAAAGGCTTATAGTGCTTATAAGGGTAGAGTTTTTTAAACCTACTCAATAAATCAAAGGTTCTTAGTAATACTTGGAGAGTATTGGCTAAAATTTGTTGTTCTTGAATATAGGACTATAAAATGTCAAGTCCAATGTGTTTTTTAGGATCTTTAGAGAAGTGTCTACATTCTTCTTATTAATATTCTAATTAGTGTCAGAGAGACCAGAAAAGGGAACACCATACCTCTAGGTGACCCTATGCTATCATTAGCTTGAGTTGTTTGCAAAACAATTGGGTATATAATCTTAGTCTAGGATGAGGCTTAACAACATCTTTGAAAAGGTCTCATCTATTTCTTCATTTATCTTCCTGTGAAATACATTTTTAGGACTTAAGTATTCATAAAAATTTAACAATACATGTGGTTAAAATTTTCAGGGAGAGACCTTGACTAGAAATTTCTATCTTAGCTTCCCATTCAGGCTTTCTTGTCTAACTCAGGTGGCATTTTATATCTGTCAAGCTTCTCATAATGAATTTTTCTTTAAATAGCCCCTATTTTGTATGTTTTTTGTTACCTTCACTGAGCATCTCATTGTTCTTGATTTGATTCAATGTCTCACAAATAATGTTTCCTTTCAAAAGTTCATAGTGTTGTCTTTTCCTTCTTATTTTTCACTTTATTTTCTCTCCTATGAGATGGTGATCTGACTTGTTTTACTTGAGCTATTTATATCATCAGGTCTCTGTTTAGTATAAAATCTGGTTTGGCATTCCTTTCCTACTGAATGATGCCCAAATTAAGTTAAGAGACAATTCCTAAGAAAGCTGCCTATGACTTTTCATGTCCTTAAGCACCAGAGACTGTTTAATTTTGAAAGTTGATGTAACTAGCTAAGTTCGTAGTTTATATCACATTTGACTCAAATGGATGCTTTCCAGAATAATCTTGTTTGGGGGGATACAAGTAGGAAAGGAAGAATTAAAACATAAATACATAGAAGTTATTGACATGAAGTAATTTGATCTCTTGGCATCAATCTATTGATGATAAGGCATTTACCCCCCTCCTAATGATGGGATTTCTAGTGATGGGTACTAAGTGGAATGTAGGAACAAGAGCCCCTGATGCTAAATCTAAGGCAACTCCTCCCACCATTATCATCAACCTATCAAAGTAAAGCAGCTTTTCTGCTTTGACCTTCTATCCAGGTCTTTTTGTTAGGATTCTGGTTGCAATGAACTCAAAGTAGCTTAAACATACAAAGGAACTTATATCTGATACTTCAACTATGATCTTCAGTCTAGCTAGATCTAGCTAGATCAAGCAATTGCACAATCTCCACCTCATAGTGCTGCTCATCTTTGTGTTTTGACTATTCTTACCTACTATATGCATACTTCCAGTTTCTTATTTTACCACTACTGTGATCCCAAGGCTGGACATTCTGTCCAGCCACAATGACGCTGATTGGACCAGTTTGAAATGCAGGGCCATCCTGAACCAAACATTGTGGTCATGGTGAAGTGGTTCTCTAATTGGTCAGAACTAAGTGCATCCTGTGACCAGGATTTTTTTGTGAAAATGGTCACAATAAACACTCTCTCAATATCTATGTCTTTCAGGTTGAACTCTCCCTCAGTGACTCTGAGCTTCGGTGACACATTTTGACCATTGAGACAATGGCAAGTGTTACACGCAGAGACTTATTACCTTGCTGTTCTTTGGAAACCAAAACCGAGATGACCATGTGAAGAATCCTCAACCGGTATGTTAAAGAATGAGAAAACACATGGGTAAAAGAGAATTGTCTAGGTTGAGGTCCTAGACCAACAGCCTTTCAGTCCTCCAGTTGTGAAATAGGGTTCTAGATCATCCAATCCCAGCTGAGTTGAACTGGATCAAAATAACTAACAAGTCAACCCACAGAATCACGAGACATGATGGTTACTGTTTAATGGCCACTAAAGTTATGGACTTGCTTGTTTTTTTGTTTGTTTGATTTTGTTTTTGTTTTTAAGATTTTATTTATTTAAGCATACAAGAACTGGGGTGTAGGCCAGAGGTGTGGTGGGTGGTCAGAGAATTCAGCAGAGACAGAGTGGAGAGCAGAACAGGCGGATCCACCGAAGTACACTGCTGAGGGGAGCAGTGGGCAAAGCAAGAAAGGTCTACTGTGCCATGTGGGAATCTCCCTGGCTGGGGATTGAACTCGTGCTGCAGTGGCTGCAGATAGCTTCATAATGCTCACACTTAGCCCATTGTGCCACCAGGGAGTCCCTGGGCTTGCTTGTTACACGGCAAAATTAACTTTTACACCAATTCTCTTCTTCAAGAAGTTTCCATAGTCTTTGAGTAGAGCTATGGCTGCTGCACTAAGGGGAAAATTTGTGGATGTAGCTTCTGTTCCAGGTGAAGAATGTCCATTTTTGGTCAGGTTCTCTAATCAAGGAATGCTCAGATTCCATTTGCCTTGATCACAGCTCCCCACTGGTTGGTAGATTAATAAACCTACGAGTTTGTCCTCCAGAAGACAGCATGAAATGCAATGGGGGGAAAAGGAACAGAATGATAAAAAGACAGGACACCAACTTACATGCAGATAGGAGTTCTTGAGGTCATGAGCAAGAACTATAATTTGTAAGCCAGATTATCTGGATTCTTTTCTGCTTGTTATCCACAAATATTCAGTAAAATCTTGTTGGAATGTTCCAAACAGCTTTCAGTTAGTCCACATGACATTAAAAGAAAAGATTTTGTGTATGTTCAAGTTCAAGCTTCTAGGGGAAACAGGTCCCCTCTCATGTCATCAGTTTGGTGGCAGAGGTAAGTAAGAACAAGATCCTTCACCTAATCCATCAAACTCTTAAAGAATCAGCTTCTAATCAGCTGCCCTTGGCAAAGATCTCGGTGAGAGACCATGTGTGTAAGGCATGGTTTAGGAGCCAGGCATGAGTCGGATAAAACTCATGTTTGTCTCCAATTTGAAAAAAAAAAGACACTGAGATCATCCCTTAGAAGAGTTCAAGAAGACATTTCTCTCCAAGGAGGGGGAAAAGGAAGATGCAGATATTCCTGGAGGTTTCAGAGCAATATTTCATATCTTGGCCTCCAGAAGTCCTAGGCAGTAGTCCAGTGCAGGAAAGCTAGAGTGTATGAGATTGGGGGAGGCTCTAAGAAGGAAATTTAGAGCTCAGCACACTTCGATCTAAATGGAAATGCACATCTGGGTTGAGAAGAGGGAAGAACCAGGACAGAGAAAAATGGGAGGGGAAACCCTTTACAAATATCTGAGATCTGGAAGGGGTCCTGGAAACCAAGTAGACTGTCTATGAATATGTACATCATCTTGCTCGAGGACCCCCCAATTTCTTTAATTTTGATTAGGGCTCCAAACTACTCTCTGCTGCCCTAAAATGTTTTGTAGTCCATGCCAGAGGACAAGAGACTGATATTAATCACTCCTCTTTGAAAAGTTGTAATGGACAGAAAGCCAGCTTGAACTAAGGAAATTATTTCTCAAGTAATAAAACCTCAGGAAAGACAAGGATGACCAGCATCTCAAAAGGTCAAAACTCTGTCTTTTGTCTCTACTTCTGAGTATTTGCTTTTTTCTCTCAGATTGGCATCTTCACAAAGCTGTACCTCAGCTGCCAGCAGTTCTTGGCTTACCTCTCATTTGGTCACCAGAGAAGGATGTCTACTCTAACCCCAAGAAACTCTAGGTAGGGAACAGAGAGAGACCCTGAGTGACTTGCTTGGGTCATGTCAGTGATACAAATGTTGGACAGGGAGATGAAGTAGCCTGAGTGATGTAACTTGGGCCACGTGCCCAGTTTGAGAGCCGGCCAGACTTCTGGAGGCAGGGGAGAGAAGTTTCTTAAAAGAAGGGAGGGAATTTTCCCTGAAGAAGGGGATGAGACAGTTCTAAATTCTTCTAGTTTCCTTAGTTCTGCTGCTTCCCAGTGGATCACTCTTTTAAGATGGAAAATAATAAAGTCTAAATAATGGTATAGTCACTATACACCAAGTCTGAGCAAAGTCTCCCTTTTTTCTCTACTTAATCTTCCTCCATATGTTCCTTTTGTACATTGTATTCCCCCTGGATATATAGCAAAAATTATGAAAATAATAAAAATGAAAATATAAAGGAATAAAGAAACTTTTAAACTGGCAATATTAAAGATAACCCAATTATCTTATTAAGTCTAAATACATAAAGAGAGCAGATAACATTTTAAAAATCTAAAAATAACTTTTTAGAAGGTAGTGCATGAATCCTTAAATTATTGGCAGTTCTGGTGGGGTTTATTAATACACATTAACATCAAATTGAGTTGCCTTTTGCTAACTTGTGGAACTGGGCCTCTATATTATACTAGATACGGAATTTTACTTTATAAATCTCTCCATTTAGTTGACTGGATGGGATAGAAAGTCCATTCTATACTTGTTTCTGTATGTGTCTATTTGGATTTACATTGATATTAATTCACAATTGAATAGAGCCATGGAAAAAGCCTTGAATCAATTACCATATTTATAGTTTATTTCATTTACCATCTAAGTTCAAATTGTTATTTTAAAATGAAATTTATTTTTGTATAATTTACATATAATAAAATGCATCCACTTTAAGTATACATTATTTCAATGAATTTTGACAAGTTTATATGCTCATGTGACCACCATCACAGTCAGGATATTCAACAGCTCATGACCCCAAAATATTCTCTTGTGACTTAAGGGATCCTTAGGTCAATAATTCCCCTCACCTTCAGTCTCAGGCAACCACTGGTCTGCTTTGTGTCATTGTAGGTTTGTCTTTTCCAGAGTTTCATAGAAATGCACTTACATAGTACTCTGGTGTCAGCTTCTTTTCTTCAGCATGATGTATTTGTGACTCCTCCACAATGTATGTCTATCAGCAGTTCTTTCCTTTTGCCACTGGGACCCCATTATATGAACATACCACAAGTTGTTTATCCATTTATCTGTTGATGGACATTTAGGTTTTTTCCAGTTTTTTTTTTTTTTTTGCTGTTATGCATAAATTGGCATGAACATTCAGTTACACATCTTTGTGTGGACATATGCTTTCACTGGTTAGGTTAAATAATTAGATTTGGAAGGCTGGATCATATGGGTAGTGTATATTTAACTTTATAGAGTACTGCCAAGCTGTTTTCCAAAATTATTGTACCATTTTAAATTCTCATTCATAGTATATGAGAGTTCTATTTATTCTACATCCATGTCAACACTTAGTATGGTCAGCCTTTTTTATTTTAGCCATTTTAGTGGTTATGTATTGTTATCTCATTGTGGGTTTTAATTAGCATTTCCCTGATGTCTAATGATGTTGATTCTCTTTTCAGATGCTTATTGACTGTATATCTTCTTTGTTGCATATTATTGCCACTCTTTCCTACATTCTAGAATGTAAATTTCTAACTCATCTTCAGTATAAACCAAAGTCTGATTATATCCTAACCCCATTTGTGTGCCTTCCACAAAGCCCTATTTCTCAGAATAGAGTTCATACTTAACATGACATTCAAAGTTTTTAGCAAAATAGTCACATATGACTTTAAAAGATCATTTTCCTTTTTTACCTTTACTCCCTGAACGATGCACTCTCATATACTTACCCTTAAGACTACTGAACATTCCTTAATCCTGCCATGCACACTCATGGGTTTGTGACTTTGTTCATGCTATATATTCCACCTGGGGTGGCCCTTTGCTCTTCTCTACACACTTGCGTAAAAGGTTCATTTCTTCTTTTTTTTTTTTTTTTCCATTTTTTTTTATTGTTATTTGTGTCTTTTACATTTTCTATTCCCCTTGGGCAGCCCACCACCAATTCACCCGTGATCCATCTCCATGGTCCCCTGTATTCTCCTCTCTTCCATTTTGTGCCCTTATCCTCCCCTCCCCCCTCCCCCACCGCTGAGTGTCTCTCTCACACCCCGCCTCCCTATAGTCCTGTTATAAGTGAAA